>JAKCPI010013017.1:0-218894 GCA_023213315.1 Euborellia annulipes | reverse complement strand
TAAAATACCGTATATACATGAGCCCCGGACCCCCTCAAAGACTATAAAACCTTTATTACAAAAGGCTTATATATTAATATATATTTTTTTTTTATTACTTTTATTTATGCGACGCATAACAAAAATATAGAAATTGGCCATATACCCGTACATATATATATATATATATATATATAAATATATTCCAGAACATTATATATATATATAGATTTGAAAAATTTCAGAGGTGCCCGGGCCCCCTTAGGCCTCCCCTCCCCCTTAGAAACGCCCCTGTCTAATATCGAATATAGGCAGGGTCATTCACAGGGTAGGGCCGGTGGAAATTAATCCCTGGGACATACTCCTATATATATATATATATTCATAAAATCCTAATGGAAAATTATTTTCACTAGATTGCTAGACCTCTAAGGGATAGATTCTTAAACAATTTCTCTTTTGCAGGTTTGTGTTTCTCCAGTGCTCAGTGTTAAGTATTCTTTATTAAGTGCTCAGTGTTCAGTGTTCAGTGTTCAACTAGTGCAATCAACTGGATCAGCTCTACGAGTGCAAGGGAGCTTCGATGGATCAGCTCTACGAGTGCCAGGCAAGGAGCTTCGAGCGACCGTCAACCCCTCAGGAGGTGAATATTTTATACTCTAAACATACCCTTATAAATCCAAAAATATATAAATGATCTGATTTTAATTTCTTTTTTTTCTTTTTTTGTTACAGATTCCTGAGGGTCAACAGAACAAAGGTATTAAGCATGGTGCAAGAAATTAAAGGGGGTAGATTAGATTAGCTTTTGAGGATGTTCTTCTTTTCAGCTGACAGAAAGAGAGCCTCTCCCGCCGCGGGATTCCATTATCATCTTCTTAATACTCAGGGCTTAAGGTGTGATTGCTAAACGAATACAAATTTAATTGTATTCACTTTTCGATATTTATAATTTAGAAAATTTATTTTTACACCTTAAATGTAGTTTAAAGATCTAAATCTAGAGGGGTGGAGGGTGCACCATGCCAACGAGCCAACGAGAGGGATTTTGTTTTTGAACCTCTAGCTACTCTTCGTGAATCTAATAGTGGAGAAACCAACGTGAATACTTTCATTTTAGCCCTCTGTTGGATAGTTGTTGTTATTAGCTTCAGGTGCCTTACTCTAATCTTTTAGCTAATTCGTTTTGTTAGGATGCTTTGATTTGGTCTTTTAATTTAGGATCCATACTGAGAGCTAAAATGAAAGATATTCTCGTTGATTATTGAAAGATCGAAGCCCAGGTTCCAAGTGTTCCTTGTGTTTTGCGAAAAGACGACGCGTCGTTTGTTGGCACATTCGTGAGTCTGATGTTTTTGTATCTGTGAGGGTGGGTTTGAGGTGGCTCTATGAGTAAATCGAGTCAGGGAAGGGTGCAGTTTCTCCAGGAATAGCCTGGAGGGTCCAAATTGCAATCCTTGAGCCTAGGAACCCGAGGGCTCCACCGATCTGCTGGTGGAGACGGGGTTACAAAAACTCTCTCTATTGTCTTCGTACTTTGTGTTAGATTAGGTAGGATCTCTTCCTGGTTAGCCCCCGCACTCGTTTGCTTGTAATCCAAATCCACACTCATTCTCACTGATATGATTTCCTCAGACTCCCGGTTAACGGTAAATATATATATATATATATATCATCAAATATATCATATATATATATATATATATATATTATATAATTTGCATTCGGCAAGCAAGAGATAATTAATTATTTAAAACCTTCTTGCTGTTATTTTTTATTAATTTCATTTACTACATACACTTTTTGTTGTAGTAGATGAAGATATCTTTTTTTGGTGTTTATTTTTTATTTAGTGTTTTTGTGAGTGTATAAAAGTGAAAGAAGAGAGAAAATTTTCAATATTTTTTGGAAAATTAAAGGTAAACATAAATAAATTAGAACACTAATTCGTAATTCTTATAAATTAACTGATTAGAATTAAGGCTTTTTTTCAGGTAAGGAATTATAACATGTTTAATAACACAATTGAGACATTTAAATATATTCCATAAATAAATAATTATTGCCGGAAAATTAAAAGAGATAATTTTTGGTGTTTACTTTTAATTAGTGAATATTTGTGTGAGAGAAGAGAAAAAATCTCGCAAATGAAAGGTAAATAGTACCCTAACTTGATATTCTCATAATTAACTGATTAGAGTCAATACTAATTCAATTTTTTTTTTTTTTTAGAACGACTCATTTTCATAAATAAATAATAATATTTATCCACAAGAGCGACGAAAGATGTGCTCACTATACATCTGACTTTATAATAAATATATAAAAAGCCAGAGATGCAGAAAGTTGTATTTAACTTCACAGCCCATCGATTCTAATCTTTTCATTTGCCTTTTTCTTTAAGCAATGAAGTCAAAATTTTAATTTATGCTCTTATTCTATAATGGAATGTTTTTCCTAGTTGCGAAAAACCGTCTAGAAAATATATCATATTTGCCACTTTTACTCACACATTTTCAAATTATTTCTGTGATAAAATTGAAACAAGTCGAGAATTGAAGTTCCTGAAGTTGAATTACTTAAAAGAAAAGAAAATTTGATCCACGTAAAAATTCCAAGATTCAAGAATTGAAATTGACTCATTTGTGTCTGTTACTGGAGGGTGAGATTATCTCGCACCTTTCAATCCCGATGAGGAGATTTCTCGAACACGAACGAGCAAACATTCCTTAATTCCAGTTCCTTAATGTTAATCTGCAGCTTGTTCTGCTTAGCCAGCTCATTCAAGAAACTTTTCTCTAAATCATTTGGACATCATTTACTAATATTAAAATACTGGTAGATCCAAGAATATCCTAGAATTTGTTTCTTTTTATTTTCTACCACTTTCAAGATACAGTGAAAAATAAATTTTTTTTAAATGACCACAAGCTACTAGAGTAAGGCCATTTATTCACTGGATCGAATGGCTTTAAAAGAAGATGAAGATAATTTTTTTGGGGACTTGGAAGGAACCTCTACGTGGTTCCTCCTATAGGAGGCTTTTAGATTGAGAAACGTTACTATAGTAACGTTTCTCAATCTAAAAGCCTCGGCCAATTCTTCCAAACAACAACAAAATACTTCAAACAGAATTGTAAAAAGATGAAATTATAAAGCAGCACGATAAAAAATAAAAATTTTGTATATTGTTATAAGCTCAGGCATTCCAAAAAAGGACGCTTTATTCCCTTAAAATTTGAATCGTCTACCCAGAACCGAAAACCATGGTCTACGGGACAAAAAAAGTTTGGGGACCTCTGAACTAGGACATCATCCTTAGCATAGAAAAAGTTGGATAAAAGGAACCGGGTGTTACCAGAAATAAGGATTAGTTCACTAGTAGAAAAGAACGCAGGAGGAGGAGTTAGAGATAAGAAATATATGTAACTTCACGGGGTGCCGGTAGACGGCTACGGCCAGAGGCCGGTTGGGTTTGAGGTGTGTGTCTTCGTGCACGGAAACACCTCGGGTAAATAAACAGAGATCCCGATAGGAATTTCAAATAATAATAATTTTCCTTGAAATATTTTTCTTTTAATGTATGTTATTATTGTTATTTAAAATATATTTTAAAATTTATTTACAATTCTCTAAATATTTTATATATTCACATCAAGATTTACATTTCGAAAGAAATTAAATAAACAATAAAAAATAATAGACTATTTCATAGTAATAACAATTGTGAATATTTAAATTACATAATTATTAAATAATTTTAATAACAATGAGAATTGAAGTCCAGAGGAATAAAACCAGCCTTTTGTTGAACACCTCTATACTTTAATCTAGTCAGACGTTTCGGTAACCATAACGGTTGCCATCTTCAGTGCCAATGAAAGTTTTTTAAGGTGCCCCTGTCAAGTTGCCGAGCGCTCCAGGCTGATGCTTCCCATGCATTACTATATTATTATATATGACAGGGACACCTTAAAAAAACTTTCAAAGGTACTGAAGATGATTACCGAAACGTCTACATAGATTAAAGTATGTTCAACAAAACGCTGGCTTTATTCTTCCTGACTTCAATCTCATATTTCCAGTACCCATCTTAAAAATGATATTTTTTTCTTTAAATATTGAAGACTTTTTTAAAAGCATCGCAAAGAAGATTAATCATATCTGAAGCAAGCATTCCCCTTCCATGTATATTAAATGCCATATTAGAAGATTTACGAATAAGACATGAAGCAGCATAACATGCCAATAATTTATCTGGTATATCACAAGTTTTTGCACCGTGCTGTTTACTACTCCAAACAAAAAATGTGGCAAGAGCTCCAGCTAAAACATCTCCTTGACCTCCACATCTTCGTGGACAGCCAAGCTCATCGCCTTTAATAACATAATCTTTAGCACATATATAATCTATTTTGCCTTTATGGAAAATTATAGTATTCTTGCCAAACCAAGACCGAGATTCTTTAATTGTATCTTCATCTGGTATTAGTTTGGGTTCAACGGTTTTTTTTAATACGGCTTCTCCAATTCGAGAAAACTCCATGGCATTTGGAGTTAAAATTAAATCAGCGGTATAGTCTTTAAATAGTTCTGGATTTTTCGATACAAAATAAAGGCCATCGGCATCAACAACTAAAGGTTTTCTTTTTTCTTTGCATATTTGGACAATTTTTACGAGTTTCTCTTCGCTTGATGGAAGGCGACCCATTCCTGGTCCTATTACTATAATATTAAATTTATTAATCCATTCTATAAACATATCTTCAAGGTTTGATTGATCCAACCAGGGATGTACTATTAAATCTGGGCTATATGATCTGATGACGGAACTGATTTCTTTTGGACATATCACATGAGCAAGATCGCATCCAGTTCTCAAGGCAGATATTGCAGCAAAATAAGGAGCTCCAGCATAATCTTCGGAACCACCAACTACAGCAATATGTCCACAATTTCCTTTATGCTTATCATCAGAATCAAGCATTCGTGGAAAGAATGATTTAACATCATCTAAAAGTTCTTTTTTACTAGCCATTGTTCTTATAAAAGATCCTCTGATCCTAAAAGCGAAATATTTAAAGTTTTAGATGAAATGTTTAAAAAACAAATAATACATGCAAAAAATTAATTCTTATGAACAATTAATAACAAACGAAAAAATAGTATAAAGGGTGAATTTTTGTCGTGGTACAGTACGGCCATAGTGTTGTGAAGCCAAAAGGGAAAAGAGAGAGAGATACAAAATTTGAAATTTGAAAACCAAAATTTGATATCTGGCTATATTAAGAAACATGCAAAGATTCCCACAGAAAAGTGCAAATCTAGCGTCAAGCTTTGCATGTTTATGACTGTTCCAAGGGGAATGGAGGGTTGCAGTCTCGAAAAATGTTATTAATATAAAAGGCCATCCCCCACTCCCTGGGGAGGATTCTCTCTCTCGATCTCGTTAGTGTTGGATGATCATTTAATCATTTTTACAATTAAGAAACTTAAAAATCTTCACATCTATTATTTAAAACCTGACAACTTCTTGGAAGCAGGCAACTCGCAACAATAGAAACATGACATTTTAGGGTAAAAAAATTTCAAATAAAATTGTTTCTTATCGAGAAGGACACCAAACTAACCTAAATAAAAAGGCACAACAATTAAAACAAAGAAATATTTAATTATTTTCAGTAACTCAATTTAAAAATAAATTGTTCGAAAATGTGGTCCCTTTAGTTGCTATATGATATGTTACATTTATGCTATCTCAAGTGCTTTGATATAAATATTTAAAAATAAAAACCCAAGGATTAAACAATCTCTTTGAAAAACATATAATTATTATTTTTGTGTGTGAGATTTGCTTTTTTTTTTTAAAGCTGAAGTCGTCATGGTCAGTTAACGAAAAATTTTGTCGAGTCGTGTCTCAACAAACAAACCTATTAATTTTGCAGCCCCAATTCATAATTTTCAAATCTAAGCTATTATGTATAAACTCCTAAAATAATTATTAATTTCTAAACAAAGAAATTGTTTAAACCTTGGAGTTTTTTTAATATTTATATGCCAAGGCCTAGGAAGGTACCAGCAAGGGAGGGGGTAAAGGGGGTAATTACTCCCCTTTATGAGGGTTAATTTTCAAAAAATATTTGAGGGAACCCCAAACCCTATATTTTGAAAATTTAAAATATATATATATTACCTGTTTTTCAATATGTACTTATAAAGCATTGAGTTCCAAACGTTTAAGGATCTTAAAACGCTTCTCTGAATTGTTATCAATTGATTTCAACCCTTATAGTGAGAAGAATTGGGTAGCATTGCATAAATAAGGCAATAAATAGTTAACCAGAAAATTGTTGAGAACTAACGTCACCGTCCACCATTTTGGTGCATGATATATCATTTCCATATCATATCAACGGATATATATATATATACACACACGCAGGTGAGCGCTAGCGCTTGTTTCGGCTAAGGTGCTTCTTTTTTCTTTTTCTATATATTTTCTTTTGTTTTTATTCATTTAAGGTCTTCTAGATAATCATAAGTCATTGACTTTAACTAATTATTAATAATATAAGCTGAAAATAAAAATTTTGTTAGATAAAGAAAACATATTAAAATTATTGCGAAAATATTTAAAAAAAATTTAATTCAAAGACATTAATCAAACTAATTTTTAAAAAAATTATATGAATTATGATAATTCGAAATGAAATATATGTACAGTGAGCGCCACAAAAATTTTCTATGTTTGAACTATGAAAGTTTGCAATAAAAAATATATGAAATTTTTAAAAAACAATGAAATAATCACAAGTAGAAAACGCATGGGTGGGTCTTAATATTATCTCTCACTGTACATTTACAATTAACTTTAACATTTAATAATTTTAATGATTATACATACATTATGATAGGTAGAAACCAAAAATAAAAATAAAATGGTTTAAAGTCACGAAATAAGAGAAATATATAAGAATTATTACATTTTCACAAAAGAATAAACAAAAAATGAATAGCCGCTACGGCTTTAACAAGAAAAATTTGTGAGTTTGTTGAACTGTCAAATTATGTGAGTAGACTTACGTAATAAAAATATGACACGTTTTTTGATCCTAAAACAATGAACTAATCTTATTTCTAGTTCCATACGGTACTAAATACCGCGCCGGCATGCCGATAAATTTAGTTAACAAAACTAATTTAATAAATATAAATATCTTTATTTTTTCCAAATTAAAAAAAAAATTTTATTAATTAAAAAAAATTGGCCTGTCTCGGCGTGGATTTGACAGATATTTTCTCCAAATTTTAATAAAAAATATTTATTTAAATTTAATATTTTTTTGTATTCTTATTATTAATATAAATCACAATTAATGTCAAAAATGTCTTTACATACTAAATGAATCAACAGCTGATTATTTACAAGATTTTGTAGTTATTTACAAAAATCTTGTAACACAACAGTTATTTACTTTAATAAGTGTATAGTTTTTTCTTCTTTTACAACGTCCTAGCTATTTATAAGTTAGTTATTTCTGCGTAAATAACCGTGTAATTTACTCGGCTGTAAATAACTTGGCAACCTTGTCAATAATTAGTTATATTTGACGGCCAAAATTAGGATATGTTGTTGGATTGGCCTTCGCTATGGGTTATTTGACACGTCTTCTATGTCTTCCTTTCTTTCCTCTCTGGAACACTTTGGAATAAATATAAGAAATAAGAAATAAAATATGTGAACGTATATTAGATAATTTCATCATGCAATATAAAATATTAATATATTTATTTTCATGCTACTGCATTCATGTATCATCAATAAACATAAAAGGATTTGATGATACGATACTATTCAAAATAAATTGGCCTGGTCTCAATTCAGATGATTTCGGGGTAGGCTTAAATTGGCATATTTCAATTATATATTTAAATATAAAAATCTAATCTCGATACATAAGATATTTCAGGAGAGCAATAATCTCGATTCAGAATTCATTAATGTTGTCACTCATGATAATGAAGAATATAAATGCTATTTGCCAGATTTTCAAAGTAAACCTCAGGATTTTCCAGAGAAATATTCCGGACCAACCCCTTTTGATCTTTTAAAGCCTCTCTTTAATCAAAAGCTCTGCTCATATAAAGTAAGTTAACTACTTTTCTGTTTGAATAAATCAAATTACAAAAATAATTTGAATAATGAATATTTGCAGCGAATAAGGTTGCTGTAGAATTAGATAATAAACGTTTACAAACAGCCATTTATCCATTTTCTTTTTCTTCTAAAATTCATTCAATCACATTTTATTTCATATTCAAGTATAAATAAGCAGAGGAAAAAAAATTAAATGGCAAATAAACTCTATAGTTTATAAAAGTTTTTATTAGAGCTATAGTCACCGGGAATCCGGTAGGGCGGTATCTTCGCCTTCATCGCTATCCGGGTAATAGATTTTTTAAATAAAAAAAAAAAAATATGATCTGAAGTAGTTTTAAAATACGTAGAACTTGAATCATATTTAAAATGTGCTTGTTGATTTAGCACTCTTTCATTCAAGAAGATGAAGATGAAGAAATAAAGAGTTTTTACAAACATCTCATCAAATTCTAAGGAAATAGATAAGGTTCTATTTGGCATAAATAAATAAATATTATAAAAAATTAGCAAGCTGTTACTTGAGCGAATACACACGTATTGACGATGTGAAGTGAAAGAAATAAATGTTTTTTTTTTCTTTGAATTATATATATATATAATTTTCTAATAATTTTATTTTATAGTTAGATACATACTGGACATACGAAGTTTGTCATGGACGTTTCATACGGCAATTTCATGAAGAACGTGAAGCTAAAAAGGTGAAACTTCAAGAGTTTTTACTTGGTCGATGGGAAACCTCTCATAGAGGAGCATTAAGTAGGTTTATTTTATCATCGTCTGTGATTAAACTCAAATAAGCTGAATTACTCATATTATTAATTTTTCAGATGAAGAGCTTGAAATACATGAAATTGAAAGTAGAACGTCTCCGATTCCAATAAAAAAAATTGATGGAATGAATATGCCTTATCTGCAATTAAACATGAGCGGAGGGACTCTCTGTGATATAAATAAGAAGCCACGCTTTATAAGAGTTTTATATGTATGCCATCCAGAAGGAAAACACGACGTTTATTCCGTAAAAGAAACATCAATTTGCGAGTATGAAAGTATAATACTTAGTCCTCTGCTCTGCGCCCATCCACTTTACAAGTAAATATCATTTTACAAGTCTATTTTAAGAACTTAGTTTTATTTTTTATTTTAAAAATAAAATCACTCAAGCTTTTTATTAAATTTTTAATAAATTATATTGATTTTTTTAAAAGTTCACCAACCAATTTTGTTTTCAATAGCATATCTTTCCCTCATTGATCCTGTGAAATCTTAAGGTTTTTTGTATTTAAATATAAGAGAGATCAGATGGAGGGAGGGGGGATTCAACCCGCAACTCTCCGGAAATCCCGAAAAAAGAAATATAGTGAGAAAATTTTAAACACAAAATTTATAAAAATATTTTATATTCTCTAAAATGTATTTATTTGTGGGGGGGGGGGGGGTGAATAATCGGCACAGGACACTTCCCAAATCTTTATTATTGATCTTTTTGGATAAAACACCTTCAGAATAATAAGGAAAGTTTATATAAATATACTTTTTTATTTTTAGAAAAACCAGGCACCTGTCTTTTAATATATGTAAATTAGTTTTATGTTATAATAAGAATTTTTAATTTTTGTATTAATTATTTATTAAAAATATAAATACTGTACAACGTTTCGACTTCTTATTCTGCAATCGTTTTCAAGTACTATGCACTTGCTCCGATTCAAGTGAACAAACTTTTCAGGGGCTGTTTCGTGCATTTTTTATGCAACAACGACAGCGCCATCTACAATCATTTCCATGAAGTTAGACACAATCATCAAAGCAGTTTTATGTTTCTCAATTCGTGAGATGATTATTTTTGTACTATTATTGTTTTTTTTTTATAAAAAAAAGATTTAAAAATAAAAAATATTTTCTCTCAGTATAATAAAATAAACAATTGTGTGGCCCCTGGGAATCCGCGGATGGAACGTAGGTAACCTTCGGGATATGATAGTTATATACCTTAAATGTACTCAGCAGATGAAAGGAAAAAAAATAAATAATAAACTATATATAAAATACAGATGTGTTACTTAAAAATTTATAAAACAAACAATAATATCATTTAAAAAAATGTCTACATAACAAGAATCCCTAAATGAATAATATTCAATATTAAATAATTTAAAAAAATCTCTATTTTTTTAGACCTCAAGAAAGTGGAGAAAATCTAATCAATTGTATTCCACATGAAGGAAATCCAAAGAAACCGAAATCACTTTTGGTGTCAGAAGTTGATAGTCTAAAACTTCAAGAACCTGTGATAGAAGTAAGTTTTTTGACTCATCATCTCTAAAATTTTTTCCTCCCTCTTTAAACTAAACAAAGCAAATAAAGGATAATGAAAAGAATTATTTTATTTAAAAAATGAGTGATGTCTTATTTTTATATATTTATATATCTTTAATACAGGTATAGCATATTAAATGAATTTAATAAATATTTAATGGTCTCTGTTCTTTGCACTAATTTGAGGGCAAACAGTGATAAAGTCACAAAATAACTATTTTTTTATATTTAAAGAAAATAAAAATAATAATATTTATTAATAAAAATTTAAAAGAAAGGTATATTCACACAGTTTCGGTTTTAATTAAAAGAAAGCAAATTGTTTTCTCTCCACCCCCACCCCCACCCATCCACCCAAATATTTTTTTTTTTAATAATATATATAATTTATATATTATTTTTTCATAAATACTAAAAAATATTTACTTTGCTGTTTAATTCTTCTTTTATTTTATTTTTTCTTAATTCACCAAACACTTTTTAATTATACATATTATTATATAAAATTTAAAATATTTTTTTTTTTGCACTTGTAAATGCATTTGTTGAAATATACGTATAAAAAATCAATTTTAGTTTCATTTTCTTAAAATTAAGAATTTTTATTTTCTCAATTTGATGATCACTATTAAGTATTTTAAACCTTCACATGATATTAAATCACATTGAAATTTTATATAGATAATTCTTCCTATAAGATTTGAATTTAAACTCTCAAGGCTTTTGATAATTCTTAGATCAGAAAATCTTTGAACAGAAATAGCCATAAAATAATTTTCTATGATATATGTTTAAGATTATCAATGTTCAATTTTGTATATATATTAATGCGTTTTCCCCACCCCATGTCGTATTTTTTTTTTATTTTTAAAAAAAAAAAAAAAAAAAAAAAAAAAAAAAATATTTTAAAAAAAAAAAAAAAATTTTAGAAAGGAAAAAAATTTTGGAAAAAATTTTTAAAAAAAAAAAAAAAAATTTTTTTCCACAGGGGAAAAAATTTTTTTTTTAAAAAAAGGAAGGGGGCCCCCAGTCTGTAATTTTCCCCAATGGTGCGTTGGGGTGCCGTGGACTTCAAAAGGTTGGGAAACACTGCTCTTACCCTCCTTGCTTGCCTCGGCCAAGTTACTTGCTCTTGTGTTCTGAAAATCCCTGAGATTATAGCACAAATACCTCTCCTGTCTTTTTTCTAAGAAATATCAAATGGCAGGCCCGAAGGACAAATTTAATAAATTATGTCAATCATGGGAAAAATTCAATTGGATAATTCAGAAATTGGAAGTCCAAATTTTCCCCAAATGAGTGTTGGAGTGCGAATTTCAAAAACCCCGAGGTGTAAAAACAAATCGTTATCTCATCTCGCATATATGTAAGTTATTTAAGAAATCGAAATTCTACCTAAAACTTGGTCTTGAGGTCTGAATTTCAAAAAACCTAGAAATCTATCTCGAGATGGTGAATTTTATTAAAATCCATTAAGAAAGAAATCAAAAAATGAACTCCTACCTTTCCACCTCCCCCCCCCCACACCAATTCCTCCCAACTTACTCCTAGGGTGGATGGGATGTTAACTGGTTTCTGATTGAACGGCAAGTGAGACTTACTCAGGTGTGTGTGACTTCTATTAAACTAGAAGGGAGCTTGGGGTGATTGATCTTTGTGTTTGCCCCGCATGCGTGATCTTTGTAGTTGGTCTAAGAGTATGCCCTTGGCCTTGTTGGTTGTGTGTTCGGATTCGGTTAGCTGTATTGGTGATGCTTTGGTCGGTTGGTTTAATTTCCCTCACTTTGTGTGTTGGGTTTGAAGTGCGGGTATTAGAGTTTTCCAAGTTGTTGGGAAGTTGAACGCATTGTCTTTCTTATTGAGACAAGACGGCCGTTTGGAGATTTATGCTCAACAAAAGAGACAATGCTCTCAACTTCCCAACAACATGAAAACCTCTAATACCCACACTTTAAATCAAAGGTCACCGAACACAACCCAGAACAATTTAGCCAACCAAACCCGAACACATACCATCACACACACCCAAGAATAAGGCCAAGACCACCCCAAAGCAAGCACAACGATCACGCATCCCAAGCCCCGGATTCCCGGGTTAGACTCCCAGGGACAAGAATTTATTAGGACCTACCAGTAAATATAAATCTCTCATTTAATAGTTGAAATAATAATTCGTTCAAGAAAGATGTCAATGACACAAACAAGTTAAGTATTTATTTTATAAATAAACTAAATAATAAAACTCGGATTATGAATTATTAAAATTTAGTTTCCTTTTTTTTCCTTTTTCTTTTTTACTTTTAGGAAGAAAGTTCTAAAAGACTTTACGCTGTATTTTCGATTGGTGATTTTAATAAGGACCATGTTGGTATAAATTATTTCAGCTTTTCTTTAAATATAAATATTAATAAACATGATTTTTGACTTTATTTTAATTTTCAATTAATTCCAATCTACTTTAATTTTTAGCCTGGAGGTCAATCTCAAGTTCAAGTTGAAATACATCCCGTAGTTCCAGAAATTGAACAAGAAACTGAAATGGAAGAAACCGAACCAGAAGAACAAGAAGATTATGGGTTTCATAAGTTAGATACTTCACCCGTCGAAAATTTTCTCTCTGGAAAAAGTTGTTTGAATGGGGTATAAAAATTTAAAAAATTATTTTTCTTTTTTAAAACTAATTTTATTATTAAGATTAAATATTAATTATATTTAGTAAATTCTTTTGACGCTATTGAGTTAAAATAACTACATTAGCATGTTTATTAACTCTTAGTAAGAAAATAATTGATAGGAAGTGAACCCCCTCGCACCAGCACAGTGATTTTTACTATGTTCTTTTCCATCAGAGCCCACGCCTTGCCTGACAAAAGGACAAATTTCCTCCCATATTATCTTAAATAAAAATCAAATTATTTTATTCAATTAAATTTAAATAAGATAAGATATTAATATTCAATGAAAGCCTCAATTCGAATTTGACAAGTCATAGATATATTTAACAATTTATGTGAGTATCTTTATTATGGGACTTTTTAATTATACACCACATTTTGTTATTAATTATATATTAACAATATAAATCTGTACAACGTTTCGACTTCTTGTTCTGCAGTCGTTTTCAAATACTGTACACTTGCTCCGACTCTACGGAACCTTTACGGCGGCCATTCACGATCGCTCTATCCGTCCAAAATGGAGCGACGTCACTCCAAAAACTGACCGTGAGTGGGGAAAACAAATGAATATCGTGTAGTGAATGGATGACGTCCATTTGGAGCGATCGTGAATGGCCGGCTTTATGTGCATTTGATATACAACGACGTCATCGCCATCTACAGTCATTCCTATGAGGTTAGAAACCAACTTCAGCCTGGTGCAAAGGGAAGCACGTCATCGCCATCTACAGTCATTCCTATGAGGTTAGAAACAAACTTCAGCGCCATCTACACTCATTCCCATGAAGTTATACACAATCATCGAAGCAAATGTTTACATAAAAAGCATAATGTGATAATATGGTGATGGCGCCACCAAAAAATGTGGTGTCTAATTAAAAACGCTCTTAATAATAATAATACAAACCACAAAAGCTTTAATTTAGCCTATCCGGAAAGTTGGCTACTGCATGTACAGAGAAATGAATTTGTCGGTGTCCTCGAGGATTCTCTAGCCTGGTGCAAAGGGAAGCACACCTATGCTCGTATAGGCTAAATGAGTTCGATCCCAGGGGGGGCCACGGGACGTTTGGCCCACCACCAAATAAACATACTCCCATAAATTGGTAAATATTTTGAAACAGGATGTGTAGAGACAGCCAAGATTTTTTTTATTATTCTTATCTGTGCGATTTAACAGCTCAAGCCCAAATTATTTGACTATATTCAATCTTGTTTGCATCTGCCTCTACACATTCTTCATTAAATACCATAGCCACAATTTTTACAACAATTTAATATTTTATTTAATCTTGCACTTATACTTTAAATAAAATTGTAGAGTAATTGTGAATTTTTCACTGAATTTAGTTTTAAAATATTTTTTAATTCTTGGCAGTATGTCACGTTAATCTCCAAATTCTTTTCTTATTTGTTATATACATAATATATTAATATATATTATAACCTTTAAATAATGAATTTAATTTTCCAGGGTTCAGGCTGGTGGAAATTCGAATTTTGTTATGGAAAACATGTGATACAATTTCATTATGAAGAGGACGGCACGAAAACTATTCTTAATCTAGGGAAATTTAAATTATCCAATCATCTTGAATGGATTAAAAGAAATCCTCATAAACGACCAAAATCTCCAATTATTAGAAAATATATATCTCATTTTTATTCGGATGGTACTATTTGTGATAAAACTGGAAAACCCCGACAAACTGAGGTAAATAAAAGATAATAAGACGTTGATATCTAGTTTTTTTTATCCACCGTTTTTTAAACAATTATTTACATAAAAATAAAACAGAAACATGTTTAAATGATTTTTCTGATGGATATCCACCAATCCACTTCAATAAATCCTTCCCATTTGCTTTGTTGCTTTTCCTTCGTTAAAAAGATCGTTGAGATCGCGAAATAACTATATTCCATTCTTTTGTGTCTGTGTGGACATTTTTAATCATGAAGGAAATGAGCTACAAGGTTGAAATTTTATTTTTAATTTAAGCACCCTCCTGAGGCGTGAAAATAAGCTCTTGGACAAAATTGGCCAAAACTACTAGTACTTTAATGAAGTACTTTTTCAGTTTTTTTTTTAATTTCTCAAAATCGGCTTTAATGATTTTGATTAAAATTCATTAACCAACTATTTTTTAGATACTCTTTAAAAAGTATATCAGTAAAATTTTTCGTGAAAATTGTTTGAAGCACACTACTCATGTACAGTATTTTCCAGCTCTTCCTTCCATAGAGTCATTGTTAAATCCCTAAGGGGATTTGCATGTAAATGCAAATTATCTTTTTATTTCACTTTTTGTGAATTATATATACCAATTTTATCGTGGTTTATCTGTGTCCTCACCATACCTCTTTTTTTTGAAAAAAGAATGTAAATTTCGATTCAAAAGGAACTTTTTACACATTTAAAAATATTTCTTGAGTTGAATGGCTGTAGATATTCAAATTAGAAACAGGGACGGGAGCCTTCCCAGGAACAGCAGCCAGGATAAATAATAAAAATCTATATTTCGTTGCCGACGTTATATAAATATAGATTTTTATTATTTATCCTGGCTGCTGTTCCTGGGAAGGCTCCCGTCCCTGTTTCTAATTTAAAAATATTTTTTCCAATTATGAAATTTTGTATTTATTTAAGATTCTCTATTGTGTATAAAATATCCAAATATGAGATTAAAATTTTGAAAAATTACCATAGTTTATTTCAAGCAGTCAACATTTAAAAGCAAATGGTCAAGTTTGGAACTAAGGTGCTATGGGAAACTAAATATATCTAGACACAAAAAAATCCTGAAATCCGTCTAGAGGAATGGATTTACCTAATATTTTAACAAAAATTCCAAATGGATATCCCATCTAGATTAAAAAAAAAATAAATAGCTCAAAATAACCATTTGGTCGGAATTTAGAAAAATCTCTTCTTAAATGACGTCTACGTAATCCAAATTTCTAGCTCTTTATGGTACATTGTAGACACAATTCACTACTACAAAAGTTGAAAAAAATACTAAATTTGTTATCTTTTCTTTGTAGGTGAAATTAAAATGTTTGGACCAAAAAAGTCTCACTTCAGTTACTCTATATTTAGAAGAACAACATACATGTGAATATATTCTTGGAGTAGAGTCCTCGCTCATTTGTAACATTTTACCAAAAGCAGATGAAAATGGACTCATATCATTTGAAGATTTAGAAGACATGATGGACGATGATTATACAATTCATTCAGATAGATATGAGGAGAAAACAACAAATGAGCATGATATAACAGACAAAACTATAGCAAATGGAGATGAGTAATATTTTCAATTCTCCTTGTCAAATGAATTAATTATTTAGGCACGCATTATTATAAAATTCTAATTTAATTTTGAGTGATATTATTTATTAATTTCATACTTCTCTTTCTGGGCATTCCAAAATGGTCCCAAATCTTGAATAAAATTCAAAAAATCAAAATCACAATTGAATGTTTTTCTAGAATTAGACAAACTATCAACCGTAGGCTGTAGTTGAAACATTATGTAAATAGGAGAATTTAAAAACATCAATGATTTATTAAAAATTAACTTATTAACACTTAATTCATAATATTTCGACACTCATGTATATTTAAGTGTTGAAAAGTTAATTTTTAATGAAGATAGGGGACACCCTGGTGGATATTATTGAGAAGGATGTAGATAAATAAAAATCTGGAGATGATATTCAGGCCAATTTATTCGGATTTTTTACTTCCATGGTCCTGATGAAGGAGTCGTTTGAACTGGAGGAGAAAATCCGAATAAATTGACCTGAATATCATCTCCATATGTTATTTATCTACATCCTTTTCATTGATTTTTGATAAATCAGTGAAACCTATGACCTAGTGTTTTTAATTTATCCTATATAAGCCACAATTATTGTCAAACTCAGGATGACCTAGTGTTTTTAATTTATCCTATATAAGCCACAATTATTGTCAAACTCGGGACATTTATTTTTAAACCGGATAAATATACCTAAGCATAAAATCCAAAACAAGCCCTCAAATTCTTCATGTCGTTTCGCCCATTCATGTCTGTCTATGTTCTATTGCTATACTGTTGAGTCAAATAAAAAAAAAAAACGGCAAGCTGGAAAAAAAAAGGACAAAAGGCAAATTAGTGATAAGCTTAGAAATCTGTCCTCTATTTATAAGACTGCAAAGTTTACATTGACATCATTATCAACTTTTTTTTTAATAAATATCTCTAATTTAAGGATTAATTTTTTCTAATCCTATATTGTACATAATATACGCCTACTATAAATATATTTTGGTGGTTTTTATTTGTATGGGAAGAAAACTTTGAAATGTCACTCGACTCAAAACGGACGTGCCGCTGTTTGGAGTAAATCCCCTTAGCCGAGTGATCCTCTCCGTTCGCAGTGCGGGAGGGTTTGAGTTTTGTGAGAGTCTTTTCTATTTGGCATTTCGGGGGTTTTATGTTTAATATTATTTAAAATAAATGTAAACATTTTTTTAAATAAAAAAAAGACAAAGTCTTGAAACAAGAATTATGGACTACCCTTTCTCCCTTCTGTGGAGGGTGGAGAATTTGATCCCCTGGTTGCGCCATTGTGATAAATTCTTTCGAGTTGAAAATTAAATCATGTCAACTTGGATTAGATTTATATAAAACTTATAAATATATTATATAAAAAATAATTTTATGGTTACGATTAGGATTTTTCGCTGGATCCTATACATATGAAAGGAAACGGAGGCCCTCCAAAAAATGATTTTTTTCTGTACTGATGATAACCAGGCGTGATGTCGTTCGAAATATCTACAAATGTCCATTATAAGCTGGTTTTATTCTTAGTTTCCTTCCATAGTTTTATGGTATTCTGGTATTATTCTACTGATAAATAACTTGAAAGAAAACAAAAACTTACATCTCAAATTGAATATTTTGATCTGCCCCAAGACCATTTTCTCTTCTTAGAGATCAGGGATGTCATTTGAAGACGGGAAGGGACAGAGAAGGGCATTTAATCCCTCTCAACATTTGGAAAAAAATAAAATAAAAATGTTATTATTATTATTTTTTTAATTAATTGAATAAATAAATTTAATAAGGACCCGCTTAGAGGCACCAGTCCTCGGTGGCTAGGTCCAAACAAATACAATACAAATTTAAATACAATAACATCATACAAAACAAAAATAATAGAAATGTATGCTGATTAACAAACATGTTCATACAATTCCATTGAAACAAAAAGGTTTAAAGATTTATATTTAATTAATCTAAACTCTAAAATTTAATTACAATATATTTTGATTAAGCCTTCTAGTCAGCATAGCGGTGCATTCAATAAATATAAGAAATTCTCTAAATGTTTGTAAAATGTATTCAAATTTGTTCCAAAGGTTAATCTGACTGACAACTGCGAGTAGGATACTCCGTTTGTACCTTAGTACCATTTAACCTGGTCATGTTGGCCAGATATGTAGCGAAAGAATATGCACTAGTGTGGTTTGAAATAAAAATCCATTCAAGATGTTTGTATAGATCACTGCACTTCTGGGCACTGCAGATATCTAGAAAATCTTAAGCTTTTTGTTAATCCTCTGATCAAAAGAAATTCAAATAAAGCTATCAGGAAATTAGCTTAATACCAGAGACAATGAACCCAGCAACAACGTAAAAAAATTTAAGTTGCTCAAGTTGAGTACTATGAAATGATAAGTTATGAGAACTACCTCGGCAATGAACCACCCTTAAGGCTGCTTTCACATTATACGGTTTTGATAGCAAAAAGCCGTACGGCTGTCAGTGTGAAGGAATGTATGGTATCTTTGACATTATACGGCGACGGTAAAATGTCATGCCACTACAAATGATGGTCGCTGAACGGCGAGTTTGACACAGTGGCTTACGTGACTAAATGCATGCTTCCACAATGGACCGATTTGAGTCGTTACATTTAGATAAAATATAAAAATTAATATTGATTATGTGTTATTTTTTATTCAAATTAGAGAAAAATAAACTAGCTCTAAATCGTCTGAGAAACCGAAGAAAATACTTTGAAAATATACAAATTTTTTCTTGAAAAAAAAAAGATAAAGGATACGTTTGATGGAGGTAGAGGTACATTTTATGTACAGTGAGGGACAATATTAATTCCCAACCATGCGTTTTCTACTTGTGATTATTTCATTGTTTTTATAAAAGAAAATGAAAATCTTTATTGGAAATTTTCTAGGTTTGAACCATGAGAGTTTCCATTTAAAAAATTTTTTTTTACAAGGAAATAATCACAAGTAGAAAACGCATGGGTGGGACTTAATATTGTCCCTCACTGTACGTATATGTTGAAACCTAGGCGAGCGTATCCGCCATATTGGTCCGGTACGTCTGCGACCTAAACGGCACGTCCTCAAGACGTCTGGTTTTTAGTGTATTTTTTTAATATAATTTAAATACGGCCCCTTCTGCGGTATCTTGTTATTCATTTAATATTGAAGAATGGATCAAATTAGTGCTGAAGTTTTGATAACCTTTTTGGTTGGGCCTTGTTTGTGGGACAAAACTCTAGATGTGTATTGCTACAAAGAATGCTTGGCGGGAAGTTTGCACAAACCGTGCAATGTAAAAAGCAAAACAGTCACGGCTAAAACTCGTAACAGTTTTTTGCAGCACGGTATAATGTGAAAGCAGCCTAACTCAACTCGTCCTACCGAGAAACTACAAATAATAATGAGCTAATAACATTTCCAAAATTCTTAGTCATACACAACCTGTAGAACTAAGAGTTCGTTTAGTGTTGGAGGCAGCTTCAGCAATTTGTGGACAGAAAGACGGATTTCATTAGGGCCAAGCCGAAGGGCTCTCAATTTACTAAAAACTACAATTATCAGCTGAAATGAATTATACTTGATCTCTTAACATACTTATTTTTTATGTTAATAAATTACTTGTAATTTAAATAAAAAAATTTTGCATTTCATTTACCTAATTTTTCTTGTTTCAACTACAGTATGTCAAAAAAAAAACCCCCCCCTTTATCATTTGTAATCTTATTTTTAAACGTTTCTACAAAAATTCATATTTTCATTGTTCTTCTAGCACTTTAAATTTTCTGAGAAGAAAATTTTTTTTTCTCACAAACTCTATTTACACTTCCACTAATTAAAAAAATTTTAATTAGCTGTATAATATGTGTGTTAATGTTGTTACATAAGCCACTACCAATTTCATCTATTTTTATTTTTTTGTGATTGAAGCCATGGAATTAGAAATCAAAGCAAAAGGAAAAAAAATTCCATCCCTTACAGAGTTTAATTCCTTACTATCCAAGACTTTACCTAGCATGTTCTTCTCTATTTTTTTAAAATTTTATTAACATCAAAAGGCCAGAGATAATTAAAAATTAGAGAATCTATATATAATAAGTTATGTGTGTTTTTTTTTCTCTATTTTAATCTAAACATTTTTAGTTATCTTCTTATACTATTGTGTATTTTATTTAATCTCAAACAATACATTCGCATCTTAATGGGACTTTTTTAATATCTAATTCCCAATTTTTCTCAAATTCTTCAGCGGCAGAATAATCATTCAATTGACTTCTTTTTTTCAAGTTTTTATTTTTGAGTACTACCAAAAGATAGGCTCGAGTGATGCATCTTGAAGGTGGTGTACAGCATTCTTCTTTAGGACATTCAGCGCTTGGTAGGACCCGAGGCACATATGGTTCATCCAGGACCACTTTTCCCTGGATTAATAAATACACATATATCAATTATTGTATAGATGTCGATATTAATATAATAATATCGTCATCAGTGCAAAAACTACAAAATAGCAATGCATTATACGAATAGAAAATAAAAATATAAATACATTAGATCACTCACTTAGATGTTACAAATGAACTACAGTATATATAATAATAATGTTGTGAAGCCAAAAAGGGTGAGAGAGAGAGAAAATCAAAATTCTATTTTTAAATACATTCGAAAGGCAAAATTTGATGTCTGTAGGACTGTTCCCAAGGGATTGGGATGGGGGATTTCGGAATGGGAAAATGTTATAAAAGGCCATCCCCCACTCCATGGGGAGGTTTCTCTCTCTCGAACTCATTAGTGTCAATATATTGCCAGTCAATATATCGTTTAAGATACTAATGAGATGAGTTTGTGTTGATTGGGTAAAAATTGCCCCCCTTGGAGTCGAACCAGGACTTCCAGGTCAGTCCGCCCGCCGCGAAAGCTTGGAGGTCCTGGTTTGAATTTGAATTGATATTTATACACATTTGCTTTTATAATGAATGTATACAACATTATTATTAAAAAATAAATTTGCGAGATGAATTTGTGTTTGATTGGACAAAAATTGCGCCCGCTGGAGTCGAACCAGGACCTGCAGGGCCAGTCCGCCCGATGCGGAAGCCTGGTTCGACTCCAGCGGATTTTTGCCCAATCAAACACAAATTCATCTCGCAAATTTATTTTAATAATATAGAAAAAATAAAAATATTTACCTTGACACATGTGCAGGGGATTTCTTGTGTGACATAATAGTTTCTTTTTGAATGTGGAAAAAATGGTTGATTGAATTTGGGTAATTTCTCTTCATCTAAGAGATTTTGTAAACAATGATTGGCAGAATATTCCTTGACATCCCCTGAAACATCTTGCTTGCTAGTCTCATGTCTCCATTTATGAAGGAATCGCTCTAAAGGACTTATTGCCTCTTCATTATAGACACACTGTAAGCTGGTTAGAACCGCCAACTAAAATTTCAACAAATATTATTAGCATGAAATTTTTTTTTTGATTTGTCATAATCCTTTAAAAGAAATTCTCTGAATTCTTTACCAAGCTGGAGACGTTTTGGTCCATTTACCTCCAGCTGATTGATTAATCATTCAGAGAATTTCTTTCTTGGCCGCCTCAGCATCTATACTTCCTTAACTAAAGATATTCCCTGAAAGATATACAGCTACAACTTGCACTCAGAAAGCATGTGATTCATGTCACAAATCCTATGTCGAGATTTTGATGGAAATACATGTTTTGATATTCCAACCCGCAAAATGGTCTGTCTGTGTTCAATTTAAAGCATTAAAGAAATGAACTACGAGGTTGAAATTTTATATTTAAGTTAGGCATTCACCTGAAGCGTTGAAATAAGCTTTTGAACAAAATCGGCCAAAAAGTACTAGTACTTTACTGATGTAATTTTCCAGTTATTTTTTTTTTTTTTTTTCGATTTTCTCAAAATTCACTCTAACGATTTTGATTAAAATTCATAAATCAATTATTTTTTAAAATAAATATTCTCATTTTGGTCTCAAAATTGTTTGAAGAGCACTTTACTCTTATACTTAATAGAGAAGATGCAATGGTGTAACAAAATTTAAATATTTTTTAAAGGACGTCGTCAATTTTATATCTTGAATTCTATCTAATGTAGGACGTAATGTCGGGAACTAAATATATGTGTTAGTGTGAGGTGGATAGCTGAGTAGATCTTGTAGTAAGGAATAGAGAAAGAGCGAATGCAGCTAGTTTTATTTCGTTTATTAGGCACTTCAAGCCGACGTTTCGGTCAGATTTGAGACCATCCTCATTACGCCATTCGACTTTTGAGGAGTTTTATTGACACACTTCAGCCCTGAGGATGGTCGCAAATCAGACCGTAACGTCGGCTTGAAGTGCCTAATAAACGAAATAAAAATAGCCGCATACGCTCTTTTTTTATTCCTTACCACAAAAATATATGTGAACACAAAAAATCGTGTGGCAAGCACAGGACACAACTTTCAATTACCGAAGGTAAGAGAAAATTGTATGCTGTGCGACTGAGGGTAAATTAAAAAAAAAAAAAAAAATATACGGATTATTTAAAACTGGCTCAAACTTTATAGTTATCCAATATAATATTAGGGGTAGTGGCGTCATTTCGGGAAGGGGGCACTTGCCCCAAGGGCTCTGATTTTTAAAAAATATAATTAAAAAAAAAGTTTTCCCCCAAGAAAAAAATTTGCCCCCCTCCCCCAAGAAAAAGTTGAAATGACGCCACTGATAGGGGCCTATAAGGAAATCCGTTTTTAATAAAAATTAAAAAGAAAAAAAATAATAATAATAAAGAGTCGAAAAGTTCAAATTTCATAAAATATTTAAAAAGTAAAAAAAAAATATACAAAAAAAAAAAAATCTCAGTATTGGAAAATATGAACAAAAAACTGGTTTAGGTTTTGTAATCTGAGGGCAATTAAAGAAAAGGAATTACTAGTGTTTACAAATTATTATAAAAACTAAAAAAAAAAAAAAAAATAATGGGTAAAATACGTGCGGGCAAAAATTTCATGGTATTAGAGTTGTCCAAGTGAGATAAAATTTTGTATAGGCCTAGATCATTTTTTTTTTTTCAAAAGTCGAAGCAACTGTAATACACATGCATACACACCCAAAGATATTTTTTGTCTTTCTTTGGTAATTAACTAAGAAAAAAAAATAAATAAATATTCGAGATTTTTACTTACATAGAGGAATCCCTGTTGATTCATCTGAGAGAAGTCTAACAAATCTCGAGTCGTAAGGGGATTTTATCTCGAAAATGTTTATAAAGAAAAGATTCCACCTACGTCAATTACCCCTCTTCATTGATAAATCCATTAACGTAACTTGAGAGTTATTTTGCACTGTGAATGAATACCAATTTTTTTAATAGATTATATTACAACAAAAAAATATCTTATTTTTAATGTGTTTCAATAAAGTCAGGATAAAAAAGAAAGAACACAAGAGGAGAGTGGCAGACACACATACTGCGGGACATTAACAATCATAGAATATGTGATAAAAAATCTGGTGTGACTTGACGCACAACTTTTTCTTTTACTTTCGGTAATCGAAAGTTGTGTATTGTGCTGTCACACCAGATTTTAAATGTTGACTTCTTGAAATAAACTATGGTTATTTTTTAAAATTTTAATCTCATATTTGGATATTTTATACACAATAGAGAATCCTAAATAAATACAAAATTTCATAAGAATTGGAAAAATCTTTTTTAAATGTGTAAAAAATTTCAAAGGGGACCGACCTCCTTTTGAATTGAAATTAATGGAAGGAAGAGCTGGAAAGTGAATTTGAAAAAAACTGAGTCCAAAAAAGTGGTTCTGTCTGTCTGTGTGTAACGATTTTAAGCATGAGGAAATCAGCTACGAGGATGAAATTTTATATTAAAGTTGGGTACCCTCCCGGACAGTTGAAATAAGCTTTTGAACAAAATCGGCCAAAAAGTACTAGTACTTTACTGAAGTACTTTTTCAGTTTTTTTTTGATTTTCTCAAAACTGGCTCTAACGATTTTATAATAATTAAAATTCATAAATCAACTATTTTTTATTTTTTTTTTAATGGATTAGTGCAATTAAAATTTGAATATGTTTGAATTGGAAGATTTATTGCAATGTTTTCGACCAAGGTATTATAGGTCTGGTTATAATAATAAAAGAAGAAATTTTTATTATTGTTCGCTTTATTTTGCAGACTGGCTACTGCGCTAGCATGCAGTTTCGGTGGGATCATCCACCATCTTCAGGATGCAAAATAAAGCGAACAATAATAAAAATATCTTCCTTTATTATTATAACCAGACCTATAATACCTTGGTCGAAAACATTGCAATAAATCTTCCAATTCAAACATATTCAAAATTTAATTGCACTAATCTATTAAAAAAAAAATAAAAAATAGTTGATTTATGAATTTTAATTATTATAAAATCGTTAGAACGAATTTTGAGAAACTCGAAAAAAAACTGAAAAAGTACTTCAGTAAAGTACTAGTACTTTTTGGCCGATTTTGTTCAAAAGCTTATTTCAACTGTCCGGGAGGGTACCCAACTTTAATATAAAATTTCATCCTCGTAGCTGATTTCCTTCATGCTTAAAATCGTTACACACAGACAGACAGAACCACTTTTTTGGACTCAGGGGACCTCAAAACATGTATTTGCATTTAAATTTCGACATAGAATTGACATGATCGATGATGATTCTTTGGTTTTTTTATTTCCGTTCGCTATTTGTTTTGTCACTAGTGTCGTTTAGGTTCCGTTTTCTTCGGTCAAAAACCATTCAATTCGAAGCTATTCGGTAGCCCTTTGGGTTCGCAAATTTTTTTTTAAAGCTACCGAATCGCTTCGAACTGAATGGTTCTGACCGAAGAAACCCGAACCGAAGCCGAGAATTCCCTAGTTGTTTTTAATTTTTTTAAAGGATGCAGGAAACTGCATTTTGGACAGAAACAATTACGTCGGGACCCCTGCATGTTATTTAAAAAATCTGGTGTGACTGGCGCACAGCACACAACTTTCTCTTACCCTTCGGTAAGAGAAAGTTGCGCACTGTGCTGGTCACACCAGATTTTTTGTGTCGAGATATATTTAGTTTCCCATAGCACCTTAGTTTCAAACTTGCATTTTAAATGTTGACTGCTTCAAATAAACTATGGTTATTTTTCAAAATTTTAATCTCATATTTGGACATTTTATACACAATATAGAATCGTAAATAAATACAAAATTTCATAAGAATTGAAAAAAAAAATTTTAAATGCCTAAAAAGTTCTAAAGGGGACCCCCCTTTTGAATCGAAATTAACATACAAATCCCAATAGGAAATTAACATTAGGCCTATGCGAAGATAAGGTGGAAAGGGAATTTAATAAAAAGAGTAGAGAGAGACGATAATGTTTGCAAGTGAGAGAGAGAGAGACATATATGTTTTCTTTGAAACAATTAAAGACACAAATAAATTTAAAAAAAATGGGAATTTAAATAATAATTGATTTTTAATCTAATAAAAAGAAAAAGATTTAAATTCCGTTACCATGGCAACCATTTCTATCTTTCCTATGAAGAACAAGAGTAAAGTGGTCTTCAGAAGATTTCAACGGCAAAATGAGAATATACATTTTAAAGAGCATCTAAAAAATAATTGATTTTTGAATTTTAAAAAAAATCCTTGGAGGGAATTTTGAGAAAATCGAAAAAAAACTGAAAAAGTACATCAGTAAAGTACTAGTACTTTTTGGCCGATTTTGTTCAAAAGCTTATTTTGAGCGTGTGGGAAGGTACCTAAGTTAAATATAAAATTTCAATCCGGTAGCTCAATTCCTTCATGCTAAAAATCTGTCCACACATACAGACACACACACACACACACACACATACATACACACACACACACACACAGACCAATTTGCGGGACCCACTTTTTTGGACTCAGGGGACCTCAAAACATGTATATCCATCAAAATCTCGACATCGAATTTTTGACATGATCGCAATACTTTCTCTCCTATATATTTCATATATAGGCTAAGAGAAAGTAAAAATAAGAAGATCCTTACCTTAAACCGGACTCTCCTCGCCTTGATCCTTCTCTGAGGGAGGGTTTACTTGCCGAATTTTCTCCATTTCTCTGACTCGATTGTGCAACTTAGAGGGGAGTAAAAAAGAAAATGCCAGAAATTAGAAAACTGGAGAGCAAAAATGACAAAAAGAAGAAAGTAATTGAAGGAAAATATAACTGCGTTTAAGGTACGGTCGTCTTGTCGGAATATGTACGACCTCCCAGAGGTCATACCCTTCATCCACGAATGCATCTTGGATACCCGAAGAATCTTAAAATCTCGGTCAGCGTTCTTCCAGCGCGAAGACTTTCTATCTACGCCGATCTTCTGTTACATTCCAAGCTTGACTTGACAAACTCAGCCATTTTGATATTATTAAAGTCTTACCGACGGATCTAGTATACCTTAGTGCCAATTAGAGCCTACCCCTGAATTCTAATATACTGAGAAATTGGAAAATTCAATTTTGTCTGTATCTATAACTTATTAAATTAAGCGCCAACAGCGCAACTAGTAGCCCGTGCTAGAAACTACTTTTTCTGTCAAAATCCCCGAGGTTATATAATTATATTATATTATCCTTGGTTTCCCCTGTTCCCCACTTTTCCCTACAAATCGGTTTCCCACCTAAAGTTTAACACATGATTATCTTTCCTGGATATTAAGCAATAATAAATGTAAAAGGTCATCAATTTTGGAAGATATTTGAAATTGTCTTGCTATATTTATGGTTGCTATCTATGAGGTTGTCAGTGTTGTTGCGTAGTTTGTAGTCTTTAATTACTGTGGCTATTTAAATTCCCGTTAGAGAGAATTGCTTTTCCATTTCCATTTACTATCGTTTGGCATTTCGAGTTGATCGTTGCTAACATCACGCTGGCTTAGTGGCAAAGTCAGATGTTGTTCGTCAGGTTGTTCGCCAATGTCTAACATAAATTCCATTGTTGCTCTTATTTAATATTTTATTTTATTTTTCCAGGACTTGATATAAAATATTGTTAAATTATCATATTTTTAACATAACTAAAAGATATCCCCGGTATTTTTTTTTTACTTTTTATTTCCATTTATATATATATATACATCCATTATATATTATTATATATATATTATATGATATAAAGTAATAATTTACATTTTATTTTTTAGAAAATGTGGCAATTATGTGTCAACTACCAACAAACACCCTGATCAATTAAAATGAACTGAAAGATTGCAAACCACTTGATTGCTTACGGATAACTAAGAGGATGGCGGAATTAATAGGTTCGTCGAGTTTTCTTCATTTAGGAGATATTGTTTCGTTGTTTGCTGAAGGAAATGTTTCTGGATTTCTTAGTACCTTAGGGTAAGATAATATATTTCTTTTATCAACAAAATTAAATTTGACATAAGATCTTTTATTATTGTCTATTTATGTTACAGATTAGTCGATGATAGATGTGTAGTATGTCCAGAATCTGGGGACTTGAGTACGCCACCAAAAAAGTTTAGAGGTAACCAATATATTCAATTTAAATAGTATGGAAATTATATTTAAAAATATATACCAATCATCAAACGTCAAACCAATTCTAAACCTTACTTGATTAGATTTGTTGTGATTAAATTTTAAATTTAATTAACGAAGCCAAATATTAACTATTTAATGCTTTATCTTTCTAAAAATTTGCTCGCAATCCAATTAATAGGCTCACTTGTGATTATATCAAGTTGTCAATCAAAACTTTTATGTACAGTGAGGGACAATATTAAGTCCCACCCATGCGTTTTCTACTTGTGATTATTTTATTGTTTTTATAAAAGAAAATGAAAATCTTTATTGGAAATTTTCTAGGTTTGAACCATGAAAGTTTCCATTAAAAAATATATATTATTTTTTTTAAAAACAATGAAATAATCACAAGTAGAAAACGCATGGTGGGACTTAATATTGTCCCTCACTGTACTAGTCTACTCTTGTTGCAAGACAACAAAGTTTTTTTTTTTTTTTAATTTTGCTTATTTTATCATATCTCTATATTATAAGATCATAAAATAATTTATTATTAATTATTTTTATTTTTTTTCCAGATTGCCTTTTTAAAATATGTCCCATGAACAGATACTCGGCTCAAAAACAATTTTGGAAAGCAGCAAAACAAAGTGCCAACTCTGGAACAGACGCTGTTCTTTTGAAACGATTACATGTATGGAATTTATATACGTATTTAATTTCTTAAATTCTTCTTTTTGCATTTATTAGTCTCTTTTTATCAAGTTTTTTAGTGGATTAATGGATTAATGTCTTATATTAATATTTAATGATTTCGGTGAAATTTTATAAATAATAGTGATTCATAACCTTGAAACAAGAAGAGGGGTTTCTGGGGAATGATCCCCTCCTCTCTCATTGCATGCTTAAAAACTTGAAACGAGCGCTACTTTAAGAAAACACAAAGGGCGAAAATCGCGCTTGCTAGGGTGGAGTATTGAAATTATTAAAGATAATACACCACCTAGCTTCTCACAAAAAATTTTCTAATCCTCTCTGAGAAATTAATATTAAAAATCCGGAATATTAATCTTCTTTTATGATCCTATTCGCTGAATTTTGAAATTTAAATAATATTTTGTTTAACTAAATAGACTATTAGAAGATTATATATATAAAAATAACCAAATTCCATAATGCTTTAAGTTCCATGCAATTTACTATTTTTGAACTTGAAGTGACTTATCTAATTAAAACAAAACAAAAGAGTTTTTATAGATTTTTCACGCATCCTATTCTCGGCTACAAATTCAGTGGCGGCATATTGACAATTTATTTAAAAGTTAAAATGAAGTATTTCAAACGAAAATAATAATAATATTTCCCTACGAATTTAAGAATACATAGCTGATATTGTATAAAACATTGTATAAAACAAATGTATTAAGCAAATATGAACTGTAGAGGGGACGGCAAATGGGCGGCATACTCTTAAATCCGGCCCTGAATATGCCTTTCTAAATAAAATAACTAAACACTATCTTGTATTTAGTATACCAGTAGCATTATAATATTTTTGGCTCAATTGAAAGACAATAAAATTTCCTTCACAATAAAAAAAGTAATACATTTTTTTCTTTGAAAAAAATTTGTTAGAGGTCAGTTTACAAAGTTTTAAAATAAATCAATATGGTTTTAAATCACTTTAATAGATGAAGAAATGTTTATCATCATATAACTAAATATTAAGAAAGTATTTTATATCGGTTTGAAATTTTACGTTTTAATTTTATCATTTATGTTAAAAATTAATAATTTTTAGGGGGATAGCACATTGGAAGAATACTCTAGAGGTCAATGATTCGCTGCCCGTCCGAAGCGTCAAAAATACTTTAAATTTAATTGGTTGGTAACCAATTGAAATAAATTGGGACCTAGTCTAAATGACCTTCGATGCCGAAAAAGACCTCAAATGAAAAATATCATAATAAATTACTTTCTTTTTGACTTTTAAAGAAAATTTCATTATCTTTCAATTGAAAGCTGGTCAAATGGACATTAGGCTAAGGCCATTCAAAATGAAAATCAATTAATCAATCGCACAAGAAAGTAATGGAGGCCGCACGTTGCCCACTTCTGGTCTCTTTTAATAAAATAGACTCTCATGTTTGCTGAAGCATTCACCTTTTTACAAAGATATACTCTTGTGTATCAAAAAATTACAACCTTGTGCCTCAATTTTTACTTTTTTTTATATTATATTGCCTATAAGGACTGAAAATGGACAAATAAAATTTCATCCGAAACGCCTGGGTATTCAAAGGCTTTTTTATTTATATATATATATATACATATATATGATGCGGAAAATGAAAAGGGATCTCTTGTTGGCGAAGTAAAATTATCGGTACGGGCATTTTAGTGGAAATAGGTCAAAAATATCGATTTTTGGGTTTTGATTCTCATGTTTCAAAAGTTCAAATGCGTTTTGCTCAAAATCCCGTTTTTTTTATATCTATATCTTTGAAAGGCAGTAACTTTTTTAGTTTTCGAGATATCATAGTGGCTTTGGTCTTAAAATGTTCAGTAAAATATTCTCTACAATAAAATATCAATAACTCAATTTGTGAAATTTTTGACAAGAGGTCCCTTTTCGCTTTACCTATCATATATATATATTAATAATAATAAATCAATTTTTGAATTTTATATTTATAATAAATTAATATTTGAATTTTATAGCATGCTGCCGAAATAGAGAAAAAACAAAATGAGGGAGAGAATAAAAAACTTCTAGGATCGCTGGTTCAATATGGAAATGTGATACAGGTATTTAAAATTACTCATTTATTAATACTGAATGATAGAAATTTTTTTTCAAAAAAAATACCTCAAGACAAACTGTCGGTTTCTTCATCTATGGACAAGTAGCTGGGCTCTTGGTAAAGTGACTTAATCTTGTTACTATGAAGAAAACCTCTTCATTACTAAATATTTTTATATATTTATATTATATTGTTATATTAAAGAAGTTGAATCAAAAGGTAAAGGACATCTTTTAATGAAATGTACAATACTAGCAGGGGCTGCTTTAGGCGGGCTTCGCCTGCGGCGGACCCTTGTCTTTTCTTAATTATGAAAAGAAAATTATTATTATTATTCCAATCCAGTGCCTGCTTGAGGATTTGTTTACATACATAGAATACATAAATGCAAAGAATACTTAAATATTTCTCTATACATTTCCTGTGGGAGAAATCGTAATTTTAGGAATTAATAACTCAAAAATTATAGGAATTTCGGAACGAAAGTAATTTTCCTGTAATCCCTAGAAGGTTCACTTTAAGTAAATAAAATTTTGTTTCAAAATTCTAACCTCAAGTTGGTCAAACAGAACGTGACAGACGGACATTAGCGAATTATATATATCGATTTTTAATTGATCAAAGGATTTCAGTCAATAAAAAAATTATGTCTACACAGCAAGAATCCTTAAATGTAGCATATTTTATAATAATAATATCTACAACTGAAGAGGTTTTCTTCATTACAAGTTGAAGTTGCTCAACCAAGGGTCAGTTACTTGACCATAGATGAAGTCAATATATCCTTTAAGGCAAATGAGAGCTTGATAGTTGCTTTGACTAGTCATATTTAGTCACTGGACAATCTGCTTTCTAGTGGATATACTGCCGTTAGTTCAAAACACTCACTTATCCTACACTTTAATTAATTATTACGTTTATAATATTTTAAAAATTTCTCTTTTTTTTAGTTACTTCATTTAAAATCTAATAAATATCTTACTGTAAATAAACGCCTACCAGCCCTTCTTGAGAAAAATGCCATGCGTGTTTATTTGGATGCCAATGGCAATGAGGGCTCTTGGTTCTATATTATGCCCTTTTATAAACTCCGAACTACTGGTGATAATGTTGTGGTTGGAGACAAAGTGATTTTAAATCCAGTCAATGCAGGGCAGCAAGTTCTTCATGTTGCAGATAGTTATGAATTACCGGATAACCAGGGCTGTAAAGAGGTGAGTTTAATCAATTTAAATAGTAAAAAATGCCTACGATTTAAGAGAGAGAGTGCTAAATTTATACATATATACATATATAATCGATATATATATAATATTAAGTGAGTCCATTAGTAGGAAACAACACAATATTAATTTGCTTCCAGTTATAAGATGTTTTTACAAATATGTTGTAATCTTATTACAGGTCAATGTTGTCAACTCAAATACATCATGGCAGATCACTTTGTTTATGGAACATAAAGAAAATCAAGAAGATATTTTAAAAGGAGGAGATGTAGTTCGACTTTTCCATGCTGAGCAAGAAAAATTTCTTACAATGGACGAATATAAGAAAAAGCAGCATGTTTTTTTAAGGACGACCGGAAGAACTTCCGCAACAGCTGCTACGAGTTCCAAAGCGCTCTGGGAAGTTGAGGTATTGATACCAAGTGGGGTCCACCACGAAATATAGAAATTTTCAAAAAAACACAAAATTTTAAAATTAGAATCTATTATAGTCTACTTATTATTAAATTTATTTTTAACTTCTATTCATTCCTTTATTTATAAATATCTAATGTGAAAAAATGATAAAAAATCTGGTGTGACTGTCGCACCAAATTTTTTGTGTCGACATATATTTAGTTTCCGCCGATATATTAAAATTCAAGTTGTAAAATTTATAAACGGGGGAAACCCCCCCATATTTATATTTTGTTACAATGGCAACCATTTCTCCTATCTTTCCTATGAAGTACAAGAGTAAAGTGGTTTTCATAAGATTTCAATAGCAAAATAAGAATATACATTTTAAAAAGCATCTAAAATATAATTGATTTTTTATTAATTTTAATCAAAATCGTTGGAGCGAATTTTGAGAAAATCGAGAAAAAAAACTGAAAAAAGTGCATCAGTAAAGTATTAGTACGTTTTGGCCTATTTTGTTTAAAAGCTTATTTTCACGCTCCAGGGAGGATGTCTAACTTAAATATAAAATTTCAACCTCCTAGCTCAATTCCTTCCTGCTTAAAATTGGATTCACACATACACACAGAGAGACAGACAGACACACACACAGACAGACCATGTCACGAAAACCACTTTTTTGGATTCAGGGGACCTGAAAACGTGTATATCCATCAAAATCTCGACATCGAATTTTTGACATGAATCCAAAACTTTCTCTCTATATTTCATATATAGGGTAGGAGAAAATTAAAATCTTAAAAATAGTTTTATTTGAGGATTCTTGCTGTGTGAATGTCATTTTAATTGAAGGATTTCAGGACCTCACAGCAATTTATATATAGGGCCTACATAAATAAATACTCACTACGATCAAGAGATTCTGTGACATCCTGAAATCCTTCAATTAAACAAAAGTAAAAATTGTTAATTACATTTTTTTAAAAAGAGAAATGGGAGTTGATATTTCTTAATGAGCCACTCCCTAGCTAGACGCGAGGTCGCTGAAAGCAGGCTGAGCGGCTAGTTAAGCTAAAGATAATTAAACAAGGAAAAGAAGAAATGATACATTTTTTCACTTACACCTTTTAAAATAAAATTTGATATTTATTGTTTGTTTTTTTTTGTTAAATTCTCGCCTTTAATAATTTTTATTAATAAAATTCAATTAATTCTTAATGATCTCGATTGTTTCCTAAAGGTGGTCCAGCATGATCCTTGTCGAGGAGGAGCTGGGCACTGGAATTCTCTCTTTCGTTTTAAACATTTGGCCACCGGACATTACCTTGCAGCAGAAGTGGATAACGACGACACGCCAGATCAAATGCGTTCCAAATTGAGAGGTTTAGTACATTTATTGTTTTAATCATCGTTCAATATCTTTTCAATGCATAAACTCAATTTAGTAATGAAATTTTAATATTTTTTTATTAATTTAACAAATGTAAGAAGGGAATGTACTGTGTTCAAAAAGTAAGATGAATATTTAATTTAAACTTCCCAGACTTCTGGTGATTGTCGGAGAAAAATGTTTATAAATGGTACAAAGAAGGCAGAGAACGTGTCGATGACTTGAAACTTTCCGGACGACCATCAACTTCAACTTATGAGCAACACTCCAAGAAAATAAAGGAATTGGTGCTTAAATATCGTCGACTAACAATTAGAGACCTTGCTGAAACTGATGGCGTTTCAATTGGATCCGTTCAAACAATTTTGAAGGATCATTTGGCATTGATTCTTTTCGAGTTTTTCGCTAAAAATTCAACTAGTATCTTTCCGAAACCGCCTTATTCACCTGACGTAGCTCCATGTGACTTCTGGTTATTTTCCAAATTAAACCGCTCCGCGGACATCGCTTTGTATCTATTGAAAAAATTAAACGTGAATCACTTCGCGCTTTGAAGGCTATACCAGAAAACGACTTTTTGGTTTTCTTCGAGGACAAAAAACGTTGGCATAAGTGCATTTTATCCGAGAGGGATTACTTTGAAGGGGGTGAAATTGATTTTGAAGATTAAATATAGATTTTTCATATTATAACAAAATTCACTTTATTTTTTGAACACAGTGTATGCTTTAGAGTAGAGAGAATGCACCAGGGCAAGTTTCTTGTTTTCCTTCTTTATTTACATAATTTGAAAAATGTTTTTATTCTTTGATACCTAATCTGAGTTATTCTTGTAGTTCCTTCAAAACCATGTTATCATTTGGTATCTGTGCCACATTCCATGGAAATTTCGTCACTCTTTGAATTAAATCCAACAACTTTGACACGCGGCGATTCACTTGTTCCGCAAAGTTCTTACGTACGACTTCACCATGTGTGCACGATAACTTGGGTACACAGTACGAGCATTCCCATTGATAAAGACGAAGAGAAACCTGTTATGTCCAAGGTTAGTTCATTTTTCATTTTGAGGAAAAATTCATTTAAACGAATAAATTATCGGATTTAGTATTTTATATATTTTATATATATATATTTACGCCGTATAATATATAATTAATTCTTTGAATTAAAAAATATTTTATAAAATTTGTAGGTGGGCTGTGCCCCGATTAAAGAGGATAAAGAAGCATTTGCTTTAATCTCAGTATCTCCAACAGAAGTGAGAGATCTTGATTTTGCCAATGATGCTTGTAAAGTCTTGGCATCAATTTCTTCGAATCTTGAAAAAGGAAATATTTCACACAATGAACGAAGGTAATCTATATATATAGTTGCCAATCCTCTGTCCGTGCCATACTATCTCACAAACAATAAGAGCCTTGACATTTTTCTGAAGTTAAAGTTTATCTTAAAAATGGGGTTAAAAAAAAATCATGACATCCATTTTTTTCACATTGTGGACCTGACAAGAATAAACATTGAAAACCTAATCACATTCATTGTATTCTAACTTTTGAAATAACCCTTGTTTATATGAAGTTATTGATGAATTTTGAAACTTTTATTATTTTAATTTTACTTCTTTTTTTTCTTTCAATTTTTTCAATTTTAGGGCGGTGACAAGTTTGCTTCAAGATATCGTCTACTTTATAGCAGGTCAAGAAAACGAGCAAAATAAATCTGAAGCTTTAGAATTGAGCGTTGCAAATCCAAATCGCGATAGGCAAAAACTTCTTCGTGAACAATCGATTCTTAAGCAGTTATTTAAAATTTTACAAGCTCCTTTTCTTGAATCTGCCGAAGGGGAAGGACCATTTCTTCGAATCGAGGAACTTGGCGATCCTCGTCATGCTGCCTATAAACATATTTTTCGACTATGTTATAGAATACTTCGATTAAGCCAACAAGATTATAGAAAAAATCAAGAATATATCGCCAAGCATTTTGGTTTTATGCAAAAGCAAATTGGGTAAATATTTATTTATTTAAAGCCTGCCTATCCAAAACCTCCCATGAATTTGTAGTTATTATTATTAGAGTTTTTAATTATAGACCTCATTTTGTATTAACTATGTATTAAAAATATAAATAATGTTAGACTGCTTATTCTGCAGTCCTTTTAAGTACTGTACCTGTAGCTCCGACACAAGTGAACTAACCTCTAAGGAGCCGTTAAGTGCATTTTATATGCAACGACGTCAGCGGCATCTACAGTCATTCCTATGAAGTTAGACACAAACTTTTGCGCCATCTATACTCATTCTCATGAAGTTAGATACAATCATCAGAGCAAGTGTTTACAATAAAAAGCATAATGTTACAATAAGTTTTTTGAATTTGATTTTTTAACATAGATGGTAAAAAACATTATTAAATTATTCCAATAATATAATTCTTTCGTTGTCCTATGAGCGCTCCGTTCATGCGAATGTGTGTCGCTGAAATTGTAATTTTCATTTATTCTCGCCTCCGGCTCTGAAGATGGCCTAGACCAGTGGCCGAAACGTCAGCCTGGAACGGCAATAATAAAAGAAATAATTTTGGCTGCCTATGTCTTGGATTTTTTTTGACTCCTCAATAATATAATATTCAAACCTTAATATTTAATTAACATTTTTCTCATTCGACACAATGTTCCACATTTTATTAAGCCTATATCTATCTTATTTATTAATATTATTTCGATGTTTATTAATTTCTAATAAATAATTAATTCAAAATATGGTCTATAATTAAAAGCTCCCATAATAATAATATATATATACATGTATTGATATAACGTTTTTTTCATAACCAGGTGTTTTTAATTTAATTTTTTAAATAAATAAAAATAAATAAATTGAATATATAATACTTGTTATAATTTATATTATTAAAATATTTTTTTTCCAGCTATGACATCTTAGCTGAGGATACAATAACTGCTTTATTGCACAACAATCGTAAGCTACTAGAAAAGCATATAACTGCTGCAGAAATCGAAACTTTTGTTGGACTTGTACGAAAGAATATGCATAATTGGGAATCCCGTTTTCTTGATTATTTATCTGATTTATGCATTTCTAACAAAAAAGCCATTGCAGTTACGCAAGAGTTAATTTGTAAAAGCGTATTAAGTGCCAAAAATGCGGATATACTTATTGAAACCAGGTTAGTAATCATTTTTAAAGTTTTCTTAATTATCTTAAAGAAAAAAGGTTCATTTTATAATTAAAATAAGCTTTTAATATTATTACTGGGCAAAAGCTTTTCGAAATGAAAAAAATTTTGAATTTGAATATTTTAAATTAGATCATGAAGGATCGAAAATAATAATAAACTAACTTAACAGCATCAACTGTGTACTTATACTGCTTTAGATAGAACAAAGTTTTGAGAGCGCTGATATACCTTTTTGATATACAAAAAAGGTTATTTAAAAAGATGGACCCAATTAATTTTTAGATGATGCGGAAAGTGAAAAGGCTAAAATTACCGAATAAACCTGTACAGGAAATATTGAAGAATTGTATTCAATCGAAACCCAAAAATCGATTTTCGACTAAAATGCCCGTAGCGATAATTTTACTTCGCCGGCAAGATTTCCTTTTTACTTTCCGCATCACATATATTTGGATTTTTTGTTATCTTTTAGCTGATTTCAAGTTTTCCCTCTCTTCGCTACTTTTTTTTTTCAAGACTTTAATCTAAATAATATTAAATTGATATTAAAACATGTCTTTTTTTAAATAACATTTTGAAATTATATACAATATGTTGCAATTCATATTCCAACCGATTATTTTTAGAATGGTCAGAACTCAAATGGAAGTAGATGAAGGAATAGAAGATGAATTGGGCTCTGTATTAACAATAGTTGAAGAAGATGAAGTTTATCTTTTTTGGAATAATAGTCAGGTATTGAACTATTGCATTTTGAAATTTTTTTTTCATATTTTAAAATAATAAATCTTTTTCAGAACTCTTCTTCTTTAACTGAGCTGTCAAGTCCAAATAACCCTAATTATCGTGAAAACCAAGCAATTCTTGATTATTATCGCCATCAGCTTAATCTTTTTTCGAATATGTGTCTGAATAGACAATATCTTGCTTTGAATAATCTATCGCCGCACCTTGATATTGATCTGATCCTAAAGTAAGTAATAATAATAAAAACATCTATATTTATATATACTGTCTCTTCTTTTATCTATTAAGTTGGTGCATCTTGATAGATCTCTCCAGGAAGAGTATTATCCTGAGATCTGGTGAACTTATATACTTCGCTTATTGCAAAAAGTATCCATTCCAAATGAATGTGCTCACTAATCCTTTAAAGCTAGAAAAATTATAATACATTCATTTATATAGTTTTTTTATATCAATAAATAAGACCTTATTTTCGTAATATATTATACTTAAGGCATATTCAAATTTTTATACAAAAAAAAATAGAGTTGTCATTGTTATTAATACAAATTATTTGCATTCTTTGTCACTTGTGGGTATTTTAAGAAAAATTACATTCACTTGACAAAGAATACAAATAATTTATATTCATAACAATGTCAACTTTTTTTTCTATACATTCTGAATATGCTGTAAGATCTTATTTATTGATATAAAAAATTTTAATAAATGAATGTATTATAATTTTCTAGCTTTGAAGCCTGAAGATGGCAGCCGAAACGTTTCGAATAGAGTCCTGGATTTTTCATGTTCTTATGGAAAAAATTTGTCCCGTCGCGTTAAAGTCTGTGATTTGCTTCCTAATCTCCACGAGTTGTTATACTCTGGTTTGGATCAATTAATGCTTCAATTGGCCTTCCAGTGAGGGGCATCTTCGAATTCAAAATTGCCCGTTCTGTCAATACGTCTTCTCCATATACATCTTATTATTTTTTTCTTCCTTGAACAGCATTTTTACCTTTTCTATAATAAAAAAGTAAAATATGCCGAAAATGCTGCCTTTTACTTTCCATATTTAAAAGGACACCAACAAAAAAACTACTGCGTTAAATCAATCAAACTTTTTCACAAGAAAGCCTTGCTATATCAGCTGTCAAAATATATAATGATTATGCGGCTTAAGTGTGAAGTTAGCTGTGAAAAATACAATTAAGTCCTTTGTTGGGAAAAAACGATATTACTTTCCGAACAATAGTTTACTTATGCTAAACACAAAGATATGGATCGCTCCATTGAAATGCCACCAAGAAATACTCTCTATTACTTTTTATGTGATCCTAATCCTAATTAGACTACTTCCTCGATTTTTTCAATTGTTTTCTCCATTTCTTTAAATTTAAATATCTCGCTTAAAAATATTAATAAGCATCCAACATCATCATTTCCTTCTTTATATTTTTTATAACTGATCTACGATTATATTTATAATATATTTATTTATTTATTTTAGGTGTATGGCTGATGAGAATGTTCCATATGAACTTCGCGCTTCATTCTGTCAGTTAATGCTTCATCTGCATGTAGATCGAGATCCTCAAGAACAAGTGACTCCAGTGAAATATGCGCGTTTGTGGTCTGAAATTCCAAATCAAATGTCAATTCAAGAGTAAGAAATTTAATGAAACCCTCTAAAATAGATATTTTATTTTTTTCTAATAAATATATTAATTATTTTTATAGCTATGATAGTAATAAAACACCTGATCAAAACAAAGAAGTTGTTCGAGCTCGATTTAGTTCAACGATTTTATTTGTTGAAGATTATTTATGTAATGTCGGATCGAAATTATGGAGTTTCAGTGATCATGACCACAATAAGTTAACTTTTGAGGTAAAATATTTTTCATTTAATAATTATATGAATTTATATTTTACTTCTATTATTTAATAAATAATTTTTATTAATTAAAATAATTACTAATTTAAACAAAAGTATTAATGAAATTGTAGATTTTTTAAAATGACAACTCTAAGAAAACATGTGATTTCGGAGAAATAAAACTGAAAAAGTTTCTTAAGAACCGCTTTATATTATATTAAATTTATGCAAATATTTCGGCTGTCCTAACGCCTGGTCATCTTTAGTGAACGGTATAGTTCTTTGGCTGTTCTTCAACTAGTGCTATAAATATTTGAAGAGAGAGGGGGTAGACGAGTGAGCTAAGAATTGAATACTTTACAACCTCAAATATTATAAAATCAGACTTAGGACCTCCAATGTACTATATCTTGCACTAAAGATTGCCAGCCGTTAGGCCTACCGAAATATTTGCATAAATATAAAATAAGGCAGTTTCTAGTGTAAATCCCTGGATTGGAATATTGGATCCCACCACAATAGCCCCCAGGCAACTCTACGAGGAGAGGGAGTTGCTCTGACATCCCGTCCTATGGAAGGGAAGTAAAGAAGCTTTCCCTCTCAGTGATGCACTCTTCGAAAGGAGTAGGCTACTCGCTGGTGCTGAGGGAGTCCCTCCTCAACTAGGACATCCTCCCTAGCATAGTAAGAGTTTGGATAAAAGAAACAGGAGCTAGTTCACTAGTTAGAAACAAGGAGGAGGAGTTAGAGATAGGAAATAATGTAACTTCAAGGAGAGCCCGTAGAGGCCGGTTGGGTTTGAAGTGTGTGTCTTCGCACGGAAGATCTTCGGGTAAATAAACGAGGATCCTGCTAGGAATTTCAAATAATAGTTCCTAGGCATTTTTGTTGTTTTATTTCTCCCGAAATCACATCTTCAGCAATCACCATCAATTCCTACATTATTAATAAATTTAACATTTTCTTTGTATATTTATTATTTCCAGGTTGTGAAATTGGCAAGAGATCTCATCTATTTCGGTTTTTATAGCTTCAGCGATCTTCTTCGCCTGACTAAAACACTTCTTTCGATCCTCGACTGTGTTTCTGAAATGACCAACGACAAAATCCCAACAGGTGACATTGACTGTAAGTACTAACAGCAAGCTGTTAACCATCATTTAATTACTATGGCTTAACGCTTCTTTTTGTTTTTTATTTTCAACTAAATTGCATTATGTCTGTATGAATTGTTTATCTCTAAGTGCTTTAGCTTTGTACTTGTATTGCTTTTAAAAATTTGTACATGCAGCTTCTATTGAACGGAAGGATAATAAAGGTAATTATTAAGTATTATTTATACATTTTATAGTGATTATTTGGGGACGTTCTTGGCTAATCGTTTAAGTTGTGGCTTACAAATCTAGACCAACAACACGGGTCAAATCCCGCTTTACGTGAAATTTTTTAAACATTGCCAATGTCTCCTCCGTCTTTCTGTTATTGGAGTTAATCTCTATTCTGGCATCGAGTCAAGAGATCTTGGCCTGTTGGAGACAACCGTTTTGGTTAGGGGGAGTTGAGTAGAGTGCGTACCGCCGACCTCGCACCGTGGGAATAATCTAGGCGAGGAAAGAAAAAGAGCGACAGTGTCCAATTGCGCAAGATCATGGGAACAAAGAACGATTGATATTGACTAGCTCCTCTAGTTACAAATTTAACAACATAGTGATGTTAAGACGATGTCTACTTTGTCTTTCGAATCAACTTTGCATTAGGAGGAATAATGGTGTCAAATTTCGCTGAAATCGACTATGTTAAGTAATATCTTTAGAAAAGACATTTTTTTAAATTTCCTGCTGCCCTTCATCCCCAAAAATCTCATTCAATCCTTATGATAAATGTTGAAATCATCTTAAAAAGGAGATCTCGAAGGATGAGAATTTGATTCTGATGGAGTTGACACAATCTAAGAGGTGGGGGAACAGATTTATAAAATTAGTAGAGGGAGAGATCTAAACAAGAAATCATTGGCATATTTAAAGAGCAAATTATAGGAGCTCAAATATTTACAAAATTAGAATTTTTATTTGATAATATTTTTATTTTACTACATAACAACTCAAAACAGAAACTAAAACACACACCATGGAAACACTTGCAACTTGTGTATCACCACACATAAAATCTCGAAATTGTATGACTCAAATTATATTCACAGACACTGATCTTATATGAGAAACGGTCATGGGTCACATAGTTCATGCAATTTAGGTGAGGAACCTAAGAGTTAGTCCGTATTTCACCAAGGACAAGAATTGAATTATGAAATCGTGGTTGGGGATGATATGAGTACTTTTCCTCATAGAACCCTAAGGAACAGTCTCTATACATTTATTTTTAAACAAAAATATGTTAGGCATTTTTAAATAAATTATTCTAAAAATAATAAATGTCTTGGTATTTTTTTCAGCTGAAGGTGGGGTTCTAAGAACTATTGGTGACATGGGCTTTGTAATGACAAGTCTTACCTTAGGAGCCAATGCTGCCAGTACTACCAGAGGGGCTTTATCTGCAAATTCTCCAAAGAAACCTTTGAAGAAGGAATATCCTCTCGTCATGGATACAAAATTAAAAATTATTGAAATACTTCAAGTAATACAATTAATAAAATTTTTGTTTTCAAAGAATTTATTTTAAAATTGTTATTTTTTTTTTTGTTCTAGTTTATATTAGATGTCCGGCTTGATTATCGAATTAGTTGTTTGCTTTCTATTTTCAAAAGGGAATTTGACGAAACTGAACGTGCCTCAGAAGAAACAGTCGCTCTTCGGCAACAGCGAGGAATTGATTTGGAAAGTATTGGACAACAAGCTGAGGGTATATTTGGCACCGGGTATAAATCATATTAAATTTAATATTGTTGATTATTCTGTTAGGCATATATTTGATTTCCCGTTTTTTTTTTCTATTTCAAGTGATGATTATGCTGCCTTAGATCTTGATGGCCAAGGTGGACGCACCTTCCTTCGAGTTCTTTTGCACCTCACAATGCACGATTATCCTCCTCTTGTTTCTGGTGCATTGCATTTACTTTTTCGTCATTTCAGCCAACGACAAGAAGTTTTACAAGCTTTTAAACAGGTTTATTTTTTTTTTTACTCTATTATGAAAATTAATTATTTAATTATAATATTAATTTTTTTGTACAGGTTCAACTGCTGGTTTCTGATAGTGACGTAGAATCTTATAAACAAATTAAGGCTGATCTGGATGTTTTAAGACAATCAGTAGAAAAAAGTGAATTATGGGTTTATAAATCAAAAAGTGTAGAAGACCATAATAAAAAGAAAAATAAAGATGACGAAGATGAAATTACCACGGGGTTAACTTTGAATTCTGGAAAATTGACAGTTCTTCCAAGCGATGGAAGTGTTGGAAATGAAAATACGTCTGTGACTAGCCCAATCCCAAATATTGGTGACAATAAAAAAACTACACCATCAATGATGAGCTTTGAGAAACAAGGATCTGCAATTGATTTGGATATTGGACCTCCACTTCATAGTGACCATACTGATGAATACAAAAAAATACAACAGGCAAGATTTTTACTAAACGTTTCAAATTTTGAAAATATATAATAATATTTATAAACCATTTATTATTAAAAGATCAAATTTTTTCAAATTTCAAATATAGCCCTACCATCCTGCCATCTGCTGGCAAATTTTCGAAATAGTTGGGCTTTTTTAAACCCCTAACGCCATCTTATCGGCAAAAACATGCGAACAGCTTTGCCTCCCGAAACCCCTTAACATTTTCTCATATTTAATCTATCAATAACATTATTTTTTTTTTCAGATCTTAATCCGAATGAATAAGCTCTGTACTCAGGTGCTTCCAGGAGGTGGTGTGAAACCACGGAAACATGAACAGCGCCTTTTGCGAAACGTAGGAGTTCACACTGTAGTACTTGATTTGTTGCAAGTGCCCTATGATAAAAAAGAAGATGTGCGTATGAACGAGTTGATGAGACTTGCTCATGAATTTCTCCAAAATTTCTGTTTAAATAATCAACAGAATCAAATGCTTCTTCATAAACAACTTGATTTATTTCTTACTCATGGTGTAAGTATATTCTTATTTTAATTTTAGAATATTTAGTGGAAATTTTATTCATTTTTTTTTTGTAATATAATTTTTTCAAGATACGGGAAGCTCAAACAGTGAGAAGTATCTTTATGGATAATTCTACTCTTTGTAACGAAGTCACTGAAAAAGTAATTCAACATTTCGTTCATTGTATTGAGACCTATGGACGTCATGTGCAATATCTTAAATTTCTTCAAACAATTGTCAAAGCCGGTAATCAGTTCATTCGGAAATCTCAAGATATGGTCATGCAAGAGGTCAGTCTTTTATACACTTATTATTTTTTCGATTCAAGTTTAAAGTGAAAAACAGAACAATTGATATTTTCTAATTTTATATTAATATCATGACTGTATTTACTTTTTTTTTGATGTTTTGTTTATTATTTTGTACCATTATCTATTTTTCTTTTCATAATTAATTATAAAAAAAAAGATAATTAAAAAAAAATTTATATGGCACATATTCACCCCCCGCTTACGCGACAATAAAAGTTTTATTCATCTATAATCTATAGATACATCCCGAGCAACGCATGGCTCGAAGACCTGATTCTTTAATATAATCCAAAGAATTGATAAATAAATAACACAAGGTTAAGTTTAAAAGTTTAGTTGACGTATTAACGTCAAAATACGCATAGGCTAAAATAAAATCCTTTTGAAACATAACCTTGTGTTATTTATTTATCTATTATTAGATGATAATTTAATTAAACCTGATTCTTTTTTTTTAACTTTTTTCTTGAGGAGGTTTGTGACACATCGGATAACCTTAGGGTTACGGATCTAGATACCTAATATAAAAAATTTTTTCTTAAGCGGTCCGTGCCCTTTAGGCCTCAACTCTTAAATCGGTAATGAAAAAAAAATTTAAAAGTAGAGGCCTGGCAGGCTCTCGGCGGCCCTGTCTAAATTCGATCAATTTTTAAGACGAAATGAGAAATAACCTAACATTGAATATAATAGATAAAAAACAATCTGTTTGAATGTATCCATTTTTTAATTTGCAGAATAATTTCTTTTTTCTTTATAAATTATATTTTTCTTAAATTTTTCAGCTTGTGAATGCCGGAGAAGATGTTCTTGTCTTCTATAATGATAAAGCATCATTTCATCATTTTGTAGAGATGATGCGTTGTGAAAGACATCGTATGGATGAAACGAGTCCTCTCAGGTAAATAGAATAAAATTATAATTTAATTTTTAATTTTATTAAATAAACAATAACAACAAACTAATCGAAAGTGTACTTTTTTTCAGCTATCACGTGGAACTTGTTAAACTGTTAGCATGTTGTACTATGGGAAAAAATGTCATTACGGAAATCAAATGTCACAGTTTGCTTCCTTTGGATGATATTGTTGCTATGGTTGCACATCCAGATTGTATTCCTGAGGTATGCTTTTTACTTGCTGCTTCGTAGTTTTCTAGAGTTTTTATCTCTAATATTAAAACAAATGAATATAGTTTTTATTTATATTTCAAAATTTTTTACAGATGTGTGTTGGATAATATTTGTAGTTTTTATTTACACTTTCTCTTGAGGGGTAGGGAGGGGAGAGTGGAGTTGATAATAGGAGATCGTTTAAGTTTATAGCGGGTGCATTTGAGAGGGGTTGAATAGAAACGGCAAAATATGAGGATTAGATTATATATTTATGCATTATAACCCAATTCATGTTCTTTGATCCTCCACTGTATTGGCGACAAGCCGAAAATTTGAATAAATATATAATCTAAGGCATATTTGTATTAAAATAAAACAATTGCTGTATTTTGGCAAAATTAAAATTTAATTTCGATAAATTTTAATTTGAAATTTTCGGAACACAAAAGATCCCGTTGTAACTTGTATCCAATTTGTAATAGCGCGGAAAAGTTGCAAATTATATAGACAAAAAAAAAGAAAAAAAAATTATCAAAACGGTTGATTGACATCCTGCGATCGCGCATAGGACCTATAGTTTGACAAAATATAAAAAAAACTTCGTTTTTGTGATTATTTTAATTTTTGAATTAGATGTTTTCGTAATGTAATAGCTTGTAAAATCTTCAAATAAAGATTGTTTGAATTTTGTTTAGATCATTTGATAACTTCCGGTTGCGCATAAGCCCCAAAATTTGCCAAAATAATGAAAAAGTTACATTTTTACGAGTTTTTTATATCTTTAATATGCTTATTTTTAAGGTTTTAAGGCAATAGTTACAGTATTTTTATTTTTGAACATAAGAACATTGTGTTTATTATGGTGTGAATTCAGAAATTAAAAGAATAAACGCAAAAATGAAGTTTTTTTCATATTTTATCAAATTTTAGGGCTTATGCGCGTCCGGGAGACGTCAACCGATTTTGATTTTTTTCCTTTTTTTGTGTAAATAATTTGCAACTTTTCCACGCTATTACAACTTCGAAATAAAATAGTGTGTCAAGCGCCAAAAAAATTAAAAATTGAGTTAAGCACGTTTTGTTTCAAATGCTATAATTAATAATATTTTTTATGAAATATCCTAAAAAAATTTATATTTAATGTTACTTGCAAAATTGACAAAAAAAATTATATATAATCCAATGAAAACAAAAAACTTTAATGTTATTTTTCTCAAAACTCGGTAGATGGCGCTTGACACACTAATGCGTAACAGGGTTCATATAAATATATATATGAACTTCGAAACTATTAAAAAAAAATATTTCAATTTGTTCCAAATATTACTAACGATAAAACCCCCGAAAAACTCTGCTTAATAGCAAACAGGTGGAAAGGGGATGGGTTCCCAGAGCGAATTCCTAGTTGCCTCACTGCCATCATGTTAAATATTTTTAATAAAACATCTATAAATTAATCTTTTTATTTTAATGTTAATATAATTATCTAAAATAATTCATTTAAGGTGAAAGAAGCGTATATCAATTTTCTGAATCATTGCTATATCGACACTGAAGTGGAAATGAAAGATATTTACACCTCAAATCACATGTGGAGCTTATTCGAGAAAAGTTTCCTCGTTGACATGAGTCTTGTTGCCACAAGTAGTCTAGATCGCAATCGAGCAGACCACGCTCTTGAATCTTACGTTATAAATAGTGTAATGAATATTATTACAACTTTTTTTAATAGTCCATTTTCTGATCAGAGCACAACTGTTCAGGTATGTAAAAATTGTTCATTTATTTCTACCATCTCAATTTTTTTAAATAATTTTTTTTATATTAGACTCGTCAACCTATTTTCGTTCAATTACTGCAATCAGCATTTCGAATAGCACAATGCTCATGGCTAACAAGTTCTCAAAGATTTAATGTAGAAAATTGTATAAGGACGCTCTCCGATGTTGGTGGGATATCTATTTTTATTCTTTTTTCCTGTATTTACATTTAGGGCTACTAAGAAAAAAATAAGAAATTTGTGCTTTGAAAATTTTTGTTAATTTCATTGATATATTTTTTTTTATACGATTAGAAAATTATTTCTAACCAGAGCCTGGAATTTTATTTTGTTCAAAAATATGTCTGTCAATATGTCCTTAAAAAAGTCTGAATATGTTCCTTAAATATGTAATTTATTATTCCTTTAATCATTATTTGTTAACATTTTAAAAATACTACCCTAAAATTTTTATTATCCTGAAACTTTTAAACAGAGCCTACAAAAACAAAACATTTTTAAAGTTAAAATACATTTTTTTGGGATAGGGAGGGGGGAGAGGGAAGAATTCCCCCACCCGAGGATCCTCTAGGAATAATGTAATAGAATCTTTTTATATTTATTTAAGGTCTTTTTCGGCCATTGTAATAAATTCTCTGACTGATTCGTAGCACAAGAAGCAAGAACCCTACCTCTGTGCTACGGTCAGGCGCAATAAAAAAATCTTTTTATTAATATTATAAATTTTATCTTTTTGGTTCTAATATACCCGATTAACATCACACAACTTGGAATTACTAAATGTTAAGAAAAAGTTGTATTCTGTGCGTTCAGCGCCCCCGCCTACATCTGTCGCTGGTGGTTTGGTGATACCATGCGAAATTGAAACATTATAACAATACAAGGCGGATACAAGGGGAGGGGTAATTACCTCCTTTATCCCCCCTCCCCCGAGATTTGAGAAAAATATTTTTTTCGGAATAAAATTTTATTTTTATTGTAAAATTTTAAAAATTAATACTTAAAAATTTGATTTGTATATATATTCTGGTAAACAAGTACAGAATACACATTTAAATTACCGAAAGTAAGAAGAAATTGTGCACACCAGATTACCAGATTACCCCCCCCCCCCCTCCCGAGAAACTCCAGTCCACGCTCGTCAGGAATCTCCCTGGGAAGAGGTCTAAATGGCCTCAGAAAATGGCCGAAAAAGACTTTAAAAAATTCCTTATTTTTGTTGAAATTGTCAAAATATATCACCATTTTGGCTAGTTTTTATTTGAAATATGAAAATAGAAAATTTGTGGGGAATATTTTTAACGCTGGAAAATATGTACCATGGTAAATATGTCATTTTCCAGGCTCTGTTTATAACTTAATGTATAAAATTTATAGAACAACCTGAACACCTACCATAATATACAGATTTCTCCAATCTTTTTATTTGTTATTTAAAAGATTTATTATATTTTAATTCCTAGAATTATAATAATTATTAGAGCAAAAATTAGAATTTAATCGTAGTAGTTAATATAGTAGTAGACTTTAAAAAATCATTTTAGATAGAGTAAATGACACTTTATTAATAGATCGTGTAATTTTAATTTCAGATTATTTAAATGCCCGGACATTGGACGTTGTATGAAAATTATATCAATTTGAAATTAACCAAAATTACTTGATAATCATCATCAGGACCTAGACAAGGGGGCCTTCTCCCCCCCCCCCCCCCCCTCCCTCGTAAAATAAGGTCTATTTTCCTACTTCCCCTAATAGATCGATTGATGCATTTGGCAAAATTTTGTTGACATTTTCGACAATTCGACAATTTTATGTCCAAATTGTCAATGTTTTTTATAAAAATGTCAAAATTTTGTTATCATTTTCAACGACCCCTCCCCCTACAAACTCTCTTCACTGTACGTCATTATTCTTTAGTGGGGGAGTTCCCTATATATTTGGCGAGTATGAGGTTGGTTTAATGGGATTTATTTATTTATTTATTTTTCAAATTTCATTCACAAAATTTTTATTTTATTCAATCCCTAATAAATCTATCTAATAATAAATATTAAATAGTTTTGTGTATTTTTCAGCGAAAGGTCGTGGAATTGCTATCCCATCTGATTTAGAATCTCTAGTTGCATCTCTTTTTAATAAAGCTGCGATTTTATCTCGACAAACAACTAAAATTTGGCTGCAGGCAACCAAATCTCCAAAAATTGAAAGATCTCAATCTCAGGTAATTTTTTTAATTAAAAAATCATTTTCATTTTTTAATTTTTTTTTCTTTTTTAGTTAATGCGCCTTGATAGGAGTATTATTGAAAGTTTACAAGATATTGTTTCTCTCTTAGAAGAACAATTGAAGCCTCTCGTTCAGTCGGAGCTTTCACTTCTTGTTGATATTTTATATCGCCCAGAGCTTCTTTTTCCTCGAGGCACAGAAGCTCGACGCCGATGTGAAAGCGGAGGATTCATTCGACGGTATTTCATTTTTTATTTATCTCTTATTATATGATAAGAAATAGGGTGATTTATTCAAATTTTGTACTGATTAAAATTTTAGGTTAATAAAGCATACCGAAAAATTACTCGAAGAAAAAGAAGAAAAACTTTGCGTTAAAGTTTTAAGAACACTTAGAGAGATGATGGCGATCGATCCTGATTATGGAGAAAAGGTAATGAGGATCACATTTGAATATTTAGTGGAATTTAATGCATTTTAACTAGAATTATAATTATTAGTTTAAATTAGAAAATTTAATGATTAGTTTAATAAGAATATTTTTTTATTTATTTTAAATCAGAAAATATACAATTATTTTAGCACTGTCTTTTTTTAAGGATTCCCATTAGAAATTATAATTTTTTGTGGATGGAGGGCGGGACTGATTGAAGAAGAACATGTGGTCTCTCACCTGAAATTACAAAATCTATTTAATTTTTTCTAATGAATCCCAATGAATTTAAGGATCTTTTAATGTGTTTTAAAATTGAAAGCAAAATTTTTGAAAATACTCACATATAACCAATTATTTATTAATTTAAATAAGCTAAAAAGGTAGGTACCGTCGGGAGTCGCACCACGGATTTGTCGATTTGTACTTAATATGCTCTACTATTGGACCACAGTACCGCATTCGCTTATTTAAATTTGATAGATCACTAAATTTCAGTGTATAAGAGAAAGATGTAGATTGAAATTTAGCGATCTATCAAATTTAAATAAGCGAATGCGGTACTGTCGTCCAGTAATAGTACAAATCGACACTCCGTGTTACGACTCCCTACCGTACCTACCTTTTTCGATTAATTAAATTAATAAATACTTGGTTATATGTTTTTGAAATATTTAAATTTTGATGATAAAGTGAATTTTGTAACATGTACATAGGCTTCTGAACTAAGGGGTGAATGTAATCTTGCCCTCCCACTCCACTTCCTGGTATTGTCCAGGAGTAGGCAAAGGGGGACAAGTGAAATCATATATCTATATATATATAGCCTCTTAGATATATATTTATTTAAAAAAGATCACGCAAATAACAATTTATATAAACAATAAAAGTAAATTTTAGTATAGTAATTGTTCTGCATTTAAAAAATCCGAAAAAAATGAAAATTATTGATAGATTATAAGTATGAGCAGGGTGGCAGCCAGGTATCAAATTAGACAAAAAATTTTTAAGTCAATTTTTATCTAATTTTTTATTTCAATCGCCGACATTTCGTCCTGAGGAATGACTCGATTTGCGTCGGAAACGTCGGCGATTGAAATAAAAAATTTGATAAAGATTGACTTAAAAATTTTTGTCTAATTTCATTCCTGGCTGCCATCCTGCTCATACTTATCAATTATACGGCTATTGCCTCACCATTGATAGATTATGTCTCCCTTAAAAAAAAAAAAAAACAAGCAAAAGATAAAATAAATATTTTTATTGTAATTAAGCTCAAAGCTTTCTTTTAAATACTTCTGTTTTGAATTTTTTCAAATTGTCTTTCTTGTCCAAAAATCGATCGTCTAAAATGCTGAAATTTATTTAAAGATTCTTCTTCTCTTCTTTTAATAGATTCTCTAATTTTTCTCTTAGACACCCAGAATCTTTTTGTATTGTTCACCCAACAAAAATCGTAAAAAATTTCACTTGGTCTAAATAAATAATTACTAGCCCCCCCCCCCCCCTCTGATGTCCGTTAGTCGTCGGTCTTTTTTGCGCACTGATAATTTGAAAGCTATCTCTGCATATTTTCCTAAAGGTATTCATTTTCATACACTACCAGATAGTAACTCGATTATCCTGGAGTGAAGATTAGCCTGGATTATCTAAAATCCGTTAATAAATTGTAATCCAGAAAAAAAGGGCACGACCCATTTATTGAAACATACTATCAGGTTCAAAAATAAATTGAAAAAGTGATTCTTTTGTTTAGTTTCTACCCTTAGGAATTGATTATAGCCCCTTCAAAGGACCTGAACTTAGAATAAAAATTCACCACTTTCAAAACAAACATTTTTTTATTTTTTACTTTGCATGCCTTTTTGGCTGGCTGTAATCTTGGTAACATGCGCGTAAATTCGGCCCTTGACAGATGCAGCATTTTCTGTACAATATGATTTTAACTCAACCAGACAGAGTTCAGGATAATCGAGTTTCTATTGTAATAATTTTTAAAGATTTATAGAATCAAGTTTTAAAAGTCTTTGCATATACTTACTAAGTATTAGAATTAATTTAGGAAAGATCAAATCTATTACAACTTAAAAACAGTTTTTTTTTAAAAGATTTGATCAATTTTTATAAATTCTATATTAGAGGTGATTTTGATCTCTGAAACATAGAAATTTGTAAAGTTGGAATAGATTTGCTTTCTAGTTTTGTAAATTAAGAAAGATTGTGTTGTAGAAGAGAGTTTCTTTTTTTGCACATTGTTTTGATTTGTTGTCTCGTGGATGGTAAATTGTTGGTTTGTTTAAACATGCTGTCAATCAGTCTGACGAGCCATTAGCCGGGGTCGGAGGAGCTGCTCCGGTTGACGCCAGGGTACGAATCGGTCACTGACTCTCAATCCGAGTCTCTTTTCGTACTTTGTGTTATCTTGACTTGTTTCCTTGTAGCATGCCCAAAACTCATCTCCTCTCGATTCAACTCGGCATTTTTCTTTCTCTATATTTTTATATAATAGATGTAGATTATTTTATTTCTTTGTTAATTACAGAGGCAGATAATCTTCGTTCTTAAAAATTATAGTTTAGACCTCAGCTTAAATTCTGTTTAATTAATGGGATTTTTGTCATTAATCATTAATGTTTTTCTTCTCTATTTTGAATATTTTTTCTTTTATATTCCTTATCATGAGCCACACGAAAATCATCAAAAGGGGTTTGTTTACCTCTATTCTAGCATACTCTGCTTTAATTTATACTGAATCTGCCTTTATATTAGTACTAAACCATCCCCCACACGATCAATATTTACCTCAATGTATTGCACAATAATTGACATTGTACAATAATATTGAGCGTCTGTAGATCACATTGAAAGATTGCACAATATATTGAGTCAATCAAAAACAGTTTGATTTTTATTGTGCAATGTAGTCAATATGGCAATCATTTCTTGGCAATTCTAGTTCAGTTCTGTGTTAATAGTATTGGAATAAACATCTATCATGGCTACAAAGGGAAAAGATGAAGAAAGAAAGTTCATTTTAGAATCTATCGAGGTGTATCGGAGCTTATCTACTATGTGGAATATCAAAACTAATGATACAGCACCAGAATTAAAAAAAATGAACAGTACGAACAGTTGCTTTCTTTAAACCATTCCTTCATCCACCTGCGCTTCTTTTTTGAAGCTATAACTAATGCTATAGGCACAAGAACTTGCTTCTTATTTTCACATTTACACTAATTTATTGAGCAATAATATTGCACCGTCCAAGTAATACTATTGTACAAAATTTGTGCAATATATTGACATAAATATTGATCGTATAGGGGTCGCTTAACAATGAATTTATTAGTATTCATTTTTTTAAATTAATCTACATCTATATTTATATATATACGTTTATTTGTATTCTTTGTATGCAAGCAAGATATCCCAAAATCGTCTCTATTCTAATTGTACAGTACATCCTACTCTAAAACAATAAATTCTTTGATTATGGTTAATAATATCTTTTGATATTTTTACAGAGCTGGAAGGAGATTTTAAATATATTTAAAAAAAACGTGTATTCATACTACACAATAGAGAAGTGAAACTTCTATGCTAAATTCACACACTATTCCCCATAGGAAAAAGTATAGGAAATTGTTCAGATAATTTTCACTGAATATACCATCTATTTAATTTTTGATTTATTAACTGATTTTTGTAAATGTGTTCGAGTCCAGCCACTTTTTTCCTCAACTCTGGTGCCGTTATTGTGCAAGAAAATGCAAATTTTTGCGTAAAGAAGTTTCACTTCAAAAATTCGATTACTTACAAAAGTCAATTTGAAAGTAGCTTTAGAAATATTTTTTATTAGTTAAAACAATAACATTTGAATTTATAATCCACATTTTATATATATATCTTTTATAAAGGACAAATAGAAAGTAATCGAAATCACTTATTAATCTATTATTTAAAATAATATTTATCCGGCTCTAGTAATTTATCTAATTGATTTGTCATATAATGAAACATTTTTCTAAATTAAAAATAAATAATATTGTTTTAGTTATTTGTCTTGCAAAATACTGTTTAAATTCAAACTCACAGTAGGCTCTAGTTGAAACATATTTGTTTATATTTACATCACACATTCTATCGCTTCACTTTCTGGTATTTATTTTATTTTATTCTCTTTCATATTTTTTTTGTCTTTTATTTGAACTTTTGCTTGAGTGTTGGTATCTTTGGTTTTTTAAATCAGATATTAAAAAGAAAATTTACAATCTTTTCCTGGATTGTTTTAAGGAAACTGTCCGACTTTGTTAATAATTCAAATAAATAATAATATTTATTCCTAATTTCAACAAATCTTAAATCTCGGGATTCGGTTTTTATGTGTTTTATTAAATAATATTAAAAAATAAACTATAAATAAAATTTTTTTTTTTTACTTTTTATAAATATATTTTCTTTTAAATTTTAATACTAATAATTGAAATTATATAAACTCTTGAATATATAAATATAAAATTATATCTCTTATTATTAATCTTTTTTTTAAATGTTTTGTTTTAACACAAAAATGTATCATTTGTTATTGAATCAATCAGATTCAAAAAGGACCTATAGAATAAATCTAAAATATTTCTTTAAATTTTCATTAAAATATTCAATATTTTTCTCAAAACTAATATATAATATCTATAATAGTTTGCAATATCTATAACATACAAATTAAATATAATTCCTAGCAAATTCAACTTAGAGTACTGGATATTAATAATCTATAATATAAGCCTAATATTAATATAAATTTTATACATCTCAAAATTATTTCAAATAAAAAATATATATATAATAATTATGGAGTGCCCCGCATTTTACTATTACATATCTAAAAAAGGGAAGAGAAACAAATTATACTTATAAAAAATAAGGACATATGTAAGCATCGTTTTTAATCTCTTCTCAAAAATATTTGATAAAATTATTTAATTCATAATTATTATATTAGCTTTTTAATAAATATGCCATTATTTCGTAGACTAAAATTTGTTTATTTTTATATATATATATGTTTGTAGTCAAAAGAGTCTTGTATATTTTCATTTTTTTTTTTTTTTGTTACCAAGCTTTTAGTCATTTGAAAAATTCCTGCTTTTTGAAAGAATCTTTTTATGTCGAAATTTGATACATTTTTGTGCAACATTCTATGTAAATATTAGTTATTATTTTTTGTTTCTCTCACACGGTTTATATATTTTGATCATTTCACACCTAATTTTTTTCTTTCTGTGCTTAATCTTTTTTTTTTTGTGAAATAAACTTTTATTAATTGCATGTCCGTTGCATTTTCAGGGTGATACATTGAGGAATTTATTGCTTACTCGTTACTTCGGAAAACAATTTGTTATCAGTCGAGATACAGTAGAACTTGCAGTAACGTACCCTCTTCCTCAAGTTACACATGGACCTGGAGGTAACAAAATTTAACATGAATTAAAATTCTTATCAGAAAATTATTTCAAATAAAAAAATTTATATATATATATATATATATATATATATATGGATCACACATATTTACTAAACTTAAATTTCTGAACGGTTCGACCATCTGATCATTCAATTATCACAAAAAAATAAGATTACAATGGTAAAAGCCTTCAAATTAAGCGTTTAAACCGTGCAGAAATGCTAATGAAGATTATTAGCATAAAGTGTACTTCAAACCATTTTCACAAAAAATTTCACTGACAGACTTTTTAAAGAGCATCTAAAAAATAGTTGATTTATGAATTTTAATCAAAATCGTTGGAGCGAATTTTGAGAAAATAAAAAAAAACTGAAAAAGTACATCAGTAAAGTACTAGTACTTTTTTGCTGAAGTTGAAATTTTATATTTAACATAGGCACCCCACCCCCTGGGACATGACACCAAACTTTTGAACAAAATCAGCCAAAAGATACTAGTACTTTAATGATGTACTTTTTCAGTTTTTTTCGATTTTCTCAAAATTCGCTCCAACGATTTTGATTAAAATTCATAAATCTTTAAAAAGTATATCAGAGAAATTTTTCGTAGAAATCGTTTGAAGTACACTTTATGCTAATAATCTTCATTAGTAGAAATGGCAGGCGAGCCCGAGCTAGTTTGTGGGGATTCAGGCGGTGACCAGACATTTCTTTTTCTGTTTGTTAGAATGGGCTTTGACAATTTAAATAAATTTATTAATCTACTTGATTGTTTTAGCAAAAGTTTTGAGTCGAGCTGGCCGAACTCTCCACGAAGTCCAAAGTCACCTGGATAGAGAAGGAGCTTCCGATCTTGTTGTGGAACTTGTAATAAATTCAATTCACTCCCCATCTATATTTGTTGAAGCTGTTGAACTTGGAATTGCACTTTTAGAGGGCGGAAATCCAATCATTCAGAAATCTATGTATTCTAAATTACTAGGGGGTGAATTGAGCCAATCGTTTTTCAAAGTATTTTATGATAAAATGAGAGAAGCTCAAACAGAAATTAAAACCACTGTAACTGTAAACACGTCGGATATAGCAGCCAAAGCTCACGAGGATAAAGAACAAGTCAAGGAAATTGATAAATTAAGCAAAAAACGAGGTAAGCTTAGAAATATAATTTTTTTTTTTACAATAAATCTTTTAAGTAAATAAAAATCTGGTCGCACAGAACAACTTTCTCTTACCTTCGGTAATTTAAAAAATTGTGTTTGTTTATAAATTTTACACCTTGAATTCTAATATACCGTACTACCGGAAACTATGCGTGACAAGCACAGACAGACAGACCATTTTTTGGACTTGGAAGGCCTCAAGACGTGTATTTTCATCAAAATCTTTGACATGAATGCAATACTTTCTCTCTATATATTAACATATTTAGGTAAAAGAAAGTAAAAAACTATTCTCATTTGTTTATTCAAATAAATAATTTATTTTGTTAAAACAATTAAACTTTCTCAGGAGCGAAACATCATGGCATCATTATAACTGACGAGTTGAGAGATGAATTAAATCAAGCAGCGCTTGCGACGGCGACCGCATTAGCTTCCGCTCGTGCTGCTCTACCTGGCGAAGAAGCCGTTGGTCCTGGTGTCAACATTTCTGCTGGCTCTGCACTTCAGGATATGTTGGCAGAAAAACTCAGTGGGCAACATCGTGAAAGGGACGATCAAAATAAACTCAGTGCCAAAGTTCTTGTCATGCAACCGATACTCCGATTCGTACAATTATTGTGCGAAAATCACAATCGATTTTTGCAGGTTATATTAAATACATTTTTTTATTACATTATTACAAAGAAAAAACATTCTATTTTAAATCAAGAATGTATTCTAATTAATCTATAGGGTTGTTCGAAAAGTAATTTCGTTTTTTTTCCAACAAAGGACTTAATTGTATTTTTCACAGCTAACTTCACACTTAAGCCGCATAATCATTATAAATTTTGACAGCTGATATAGCAAGGCTTTCTAGGGAAAAGTTCGATTGATTCCACGCAGTAATTTTTTGTTGGTGCCCTTTTAAATATGGAAAGTAAAGGAGCAGCATTTTCGGCATAGTTTACTTTTTTATATGGATGTTCTTACGGAAAAAAATTTGTGCCGTCACTTTGACGTCTGTGATTTGCTTCCTAGGCGTTTCAAATGATCATAAATGGTCGAATTCGATAAATTTAATCTCTCAGCAATCTCACGAGTTGTTACTCGCCGGTTTGCATCAATTAATGCCTTGATTGTGTCTCCATCAGCTTCAATTGGCCTTCCAGAACGAATCGAAATTTTGCAAACCAGTTTTGGCACTGGCACACAATTTTTTTCTAGCTTGAACAGCATTTTTACCTTTTCTATAGTAAAAAGTAAAATATGCCGAAAATGCTTATCGGCAAGCATACTTTTTTACAAGAAAGCCTTGCTATATCAGCTGTCAAAATATGTGTCTTAAATGTGAAGTTAGCTGTGATAAAAATACAATTAAGTCCTTTGTTGGGAAAAACGAAATTATTTTCCGAACAACCCAATATTTTCAATTACATTCTATTATATTCTATCATAAAAACATTTTAATCATAAATTGTTATTTATAAGAAAATTAAAAATACAATTATATAGTAAATTCATTTTTTTTTTTTTTTAGAGTTTACTGAGAAATCAGAACAATAAATCCAATTATAATTTGGTCTCTGAAACTTTAATGTTTCTTGATTGCATTTGTGGATCAACAACTGGTGGACTTGGACTTCTTGGTCTTTATATTAATGAAAATAACGTCGCCCTTATCAATCAAACTCTTGAAACATTGACGGAATTTTGTCAAGGACCATGTCATGAGAATCAGAATTGTATTGCAACACATGAATCCAATGGTTTAGATATTATAACTGCACTTATCTTGAATGATATTAATCCTCTGGGCAAAACACGGATGGATTTAGTACTTGAGTTGAAAAACAATGCGTCGAAATTATTACTTGCAATAATGGAATCACGTGGAGATAGTGAAAACGCAGAAAGAATACTCTATAATATGAATCCTAAACAATTGGTAAATTTTTTTTTTTATTGATTTAGAAATAAGTAATAAGCAGACTTTTATCTTCAGGTTGACGTCGCCTGCAGAGCTTACCATCAGGAGTCACTTGATGATGAAGACGAAACTGAAGACAATTCTTCAGATAGCGACGATGGAGTTTCTCCCAAAGAAGTATATATTAGAAAATATTTATCATGATTATAGAAAATTTAAAAGAAAATAAAAAATTCTTTATAATTTAAAGATATTCGCGACGTTTCTGTCTAAATTTATTTGACCATCATCAGGCAATCAGAGTTGTCATATGTAAATTTATAATATAAATTTTATAATATATAAATAAATAAATTTTATAATATAAATTTACAATTCCTGATTGCCTGATGATGGTCAAATAAATTTAGACCGAAACGTCACTAATATCTGGGAGTTTCATTGTTTTGGAGACGCTCCTTCCTGGCTGCCACGTCCTGCCATTCTTCTAAAAAAATATTTTTTAATTAATCGTAATTAAAAAAAAAAACATTAGATTATGTAAAATTCTCACGAATTTAAATCATTAAAAAAAAAAAACCGCATAAAAAAATAGTTTAAAATGCCTCAGTAGTTTCGGACTAAAGATTCAATGTGCCCTCCTAAAGCCACTTTAACAATCGTGAAATCAGAGCTTTAAGGTTAAAGTGATTTGTTTTAATATATTATGATTATTTTTTTTAGGTTGGTCATAATATCTACATTCTTTGCCACCAACTAGCTCAACACAATAAAGAACTTGCGGCTCTTTTGAAACACGAAGAAAATACTGCCGATCTTAAAATGAGCCAAGCACTCGAATATTATGCTTCCCATACCTCACAAATTGAAGTTAGTATTTATAGAGTATGCTTAACAAAATAAATTAGACATATTTTTAAATCGCACAGCACAAAACTTTCTCTTACCTTCGGTAATCAAAAGTTGTGTTCTGTGCTTGCTACACCAGATTTTTTCTGTTGAGATATATTTAGTTTCCGTTGATACCTATTGTATATTAAAATTCAAGATGTAAAATTTATATACATGGAAAAATATTTATATTTTGTTACCATGGCAACCATTTCTCCTATCTTTCCTATGAAGTACAAGAATATAGTGTGTTTCAAACAATTTTGAGACAAAAATGAGAATATACATTTTAAAGAGCATCAAAAAAATAATTGATTTTTGAATTTTAATCAAAATCGTTAGAGCGAATTTTGAGGAAATCGAAAAAAACTCAAAAAGTACATGAGTAAAGTATTAGTACTTTTTAGCCGATTTTATTTATTTATTTCGCGCCTCATGAGAGTACAGTGAGCGTCACAATTAAGTCCCCACCTGTGAGCTAGAGCCTTGAGTATATGGTATATATGAATAATTTTAATGACCAAAAAGGTAAAATAAAATCTGGTACAGATGATTTTATTTTACCTTTTAAAATTATTTCACTACATACCATATATACGGACTAACAATTTTGATTAAAATTTATAAATCAATAATTTTTAGATCCTCTCTAAAATGTATATTCTCATTTTGCCCTCAAAATGTGTGAAGCCCACTTTACTCTTGAACATAATAAGAAAGATAGGAGAAGTGGTTGCCATGGTAACAAAATATAAAAATTTTCCTATGTTTATAAATTTAACATCTTGAATTCTAATAATATCGGCGGAAACTAAATATATGTCAGCACAAAAAAATGTGGTGTGAAGCACAGAACACAACTTTCAATTACCGAAGGTGTGCGACCAGTTACACCAGATTTTTATAATTTATTTTTAAATCTTTTTTTTTTTTTTTTAGATCGTAAGACAAGATCGCACTCTTGAACAAATCGTCTTCCCTATTCCTGAAATTTGTGAATATATTACTTCCGATACCAAAGCTCGAATTTTAAATACCGCTGAAAGAGACGACCAAGGTTCGAAAGTTTCTGATTTCTTTGAAAAAGCTGAAGATATGTTTAATGAAATGAAATGGCAAAAGAAACTTAGAGGTAAGAAACTTTTAAAAAAATATTTTCTCATATCATAAATTAATAGGATTAGTATTGTTAAGTACAAAATTACTTAAAAATGAATCCCTCTGCCATCTATGGAGAAAGTGAGTAATTAACTCACCTAAGCAAGTCTCCATATTTTAAATCATCATCAGTTAGTTACGTTTATCCATCGAGTGAGTGTAGGTCTCCTCAAATCCTTATCAACTCCTCCTATCCTCACTCAATATCAATCATATATCTATAAATCATCATCTACAAAATCAACTCTACCAGCAATCTACAATCGATTTCATCATACAGTCCAATTTACAATCAACAGTTGAAGGTAAGATCAACGATTCACTCGAATCCACTTGATCTTATTCTATCTAAAACTTTTATCCCTAACAAGTATTGTAAAATTCCATTAAAAAAATAACACAGGAAAAATTAGTTACTTTTCTCTATCGCTTTTATATCGTAATTATTGTAAATGTAAATAAAAGTTTCTAGATCTTCTTCTGGAAGTTAATAAAATAAATAGTACTCACAGCTTTGTTAGATAAATAGTAATTTATTTAATAATTAAATTTCGTTTATTTTTCAGGCCAACCTCTTCTATTTTCTGTCAGCAGTCACATGTCACTTTGGAGCAATTTACTTTTTAATTGTGCAGTATTTATTAATCTCATTGTCGCATTTTTTTATCCATTCATCAACACAATACCTCGTAAGTATTTGTCATTAATTTGCTTTCATTAAAATAAGTTCTAATAAAATAAATTAAAACTGAAAATACTAGTTAATATGTTTCAATATATTATCAACACTTGATATGTATTGAGACGTGTTTTGATTGTTTAAAAAAATCAAAATCTCTGAAAATCACCCACTGTTTGAATATTTATTTAAAAATGTATTATTGTACTGTTTAGCCTAACACATTTATCATTTCACCAATAATGTCCTTCCTTTTAATCCTTTTTTTACTTTCTCTTACCTATATACAGTATGTATATATATAGAGAGAGAGAAAGTATTGCGATCATGTCAAAAATTCGATTTCGAAATTGTGATGGATATATGTTTTGAGGTTCCCTGAGTTCAAAAAAGTGGCTCCCGCAAATTGGTTTGTCTGTTTGTCTGTAACGATTTTTAGCATGAAGGGATTGGGGTAAGGGGTTGAAATTTTATATTTAAGGTAAGGTGTCCCCCCAAAAAAAAAAAATTTTAAACAAAATCGGCCAAAAAGTACTATCACTTTACTGAAGTACTTTTTCAGTATTTTTTTAATTTCTCAAAATCGGCTCTAACGATTTTGATTAAAATTCAAAAATCAATTATTTTTTACATGCTCTTTAAAAAGTATATCTGTAAAATCTTTCGTGAAAATTGTTTCAAGTACACTTTACTGATGTAGTTTTTCAGTTTTTTTCGATTTTCTCAAAATTGACTCTAACGATTTTGATTAAAATTCATAAATCAATTATTTTTTAGATTCTCTTTAAAACATATATTCTCATTTTGCCGTGAAAATTGTTTGAAGCACACTTTACTGATGTAGTATTTCTGATTTTTCAAATTCATTTTCCAGCTCTTCCTTCCATTGGGCATTTGCATGTTAATTTCGATTCAAAAGGGGGTGGGTAACCTAAATATATCTCTTTGAAGGAGGTATATAGCTGAATGTTGATAATAGAATAGGAAGAATAAATGAGCAAGCAGCTAGTTATATTTCAATTTATTAACAAACCAGGGCCGACGTTTCGGTCACGTATGGGACCATCTTCAGGGCTACAAATAAATATATCTCGACACAAAAAAATCTGATGTGACAGCACAGTACACAACTTTCGATTACTGAAGGAAAGAGAAAGTTGTGTTCTGTACTGTTAATCACACCAGATTTTTTTCAATAAATATTCAATCATTTCACGATTTTTCAAGTTTACCATTTCTTTAAGCAATCAGCTGATTAATTTTTTTATGACTTAGAAATAAAATCTTTTGATTCAAATGGGGGTCGTTTATTAATAAACATTCGTTTCTAATTTCTTTATATTATTTTTACTTAATTAATAGTTTATAATATCTACTGTTTTACAGAACTGAGCCAGCACATGTCAGCTTTTATCTGGGCTGTAATTCTCGTTTCAATGGCAATCGTAATCACCGTACCTCGTCAGTCAGGTGTGCGCACTTGCGTTGCTGCTGCCATTTTGCGACTGATTTTTTCTGTTGGCCCCGAACCCACTTTAATTCTACTTGGAACTATCACGGTATTTTATTTTTTAATTATTTCTTCGGCTATTTCTTTCAAGATTCAATTTTATTATGATATTTGACAGCTCTTAAACCACTCTGCGCTACTGCAAGAATATCTATTACTCTGCAATATTTAAAGAACGTCTTTTATTGATATTAAGTACTTAATTGCTAAGAATGTTTTGTTTTGTTTGCTGTTAGATTCATTTCTTAACTTCCTGAACTCTCTTCTAACTTTTCACTTGATTACCTAAAATCGTCGTTATTTTTTTATTTTAAATAAATAACTTTTTTTTATGTATGCGATATTATATTTTTGTTAATAATAATACGTGAAACATTTCAATTACTAAGAGTAATCTGCGGTCTAGTCCCGGGATGAACGAATTTTCTTATTAGCCTCTGACAAAAACTTTTCTCCTAGCGAAAAGGTAGGCGGCAGCAATAATCAAAGAATGTAGATCGGTCCATTGCTAATCAACAAATATCTTTCGTTAGATTGTTTGGTTTGAGAATTACTCGTTAATGTTAAAAAAAATCTATTATCTTTTAACCCTGGAGATGGTGAATAAATATTACACCAAAAACAAAAATATAAAATTTATTTATTTTTTTTTAAATAAAATTAATTTCATACAACCGGCAATCATAAACTTCTTATTTGCGAAATTATGTGGCGAGACAAGTTTTATATATTAGGATAGATGTTTCTTGGTAATGAGAAAAATAACTTTTCCTCCTTTTCGAAGACATTTAATTTAATAGCATTTCTTCATCAGCGTTAATTTTCAAATTTTTTTTATTTTAATTTGTATAAACTCACTCTAATTATTTTATTTATTTTTATAATTTTGCACAGCCGCTGATGAAGAAGTTCTATTAAATGTCTTCTACAAATATTCGAAAAAAACACTCTAAAAGTTATTTTTCTCATTACCTTGAAACAAGCCTAATATAAACTTCCTATTTCTCTTAATAATAAGGATTTAGTTTACAAATCCTAAATTCGTTTTATAATTCTTAGACATGTAAAATTCTCGAGAATAAAAATCCTGAGAATATTTTCCATTTGGAGAATTTTCTAAAAACAAGCCAGGGGAGTAGATGTTTATTTGCAGATATTTGCCAGGATCTTATGATATATTATAAGGTCTCTCAGATGCCAGATACGTGAAGGTTTAATTATATTTTATCAAGGGACAAATTGTAGAATAGAAGATCCGAGATTTCACTAATATATCAAACTTATTCAGAGGCAATAATACTCTCTTAGCACTAAATAGATAAATAAAAGCATGGTTTGAAACATTTGAGTTTGATGAGATACCCAAGCCAAATCATCATCCATAATCAATTATTATTATTGAGAGTTAATTTTATAAAATTTTCTATTCTTAAGTTAAAATTAGTGATTTATTCCTTTATTAACATTTTATAAATATTATTTTTCAGTTTTTCGTAAAAGGAATCCATTTAGTGAGCATAATGGGCAACCAGGGAACTCTTTCCAAGAATTTGAATCAAATGTTAACCGATGCCGAATTGCTCTATCATTTAGCGTATCTCATTTTTTGTGTTCTTGGATTATTTATGCATCCATTTTTTTATTCTGTCTTGGTATGTATTAAAAAAAATGTTTATAATTTACTATACTCTATAATTTCAATGTTTGTCAAAATTTTCTTTTAATAGATTCATGACTAAAAATTTGCTCTTCTATTCGGGTATTTATTAATTTAATTTAAAATGAAATACTTTTGTTTTTTTCGTGGAGTGAAGTTTTTCCTTTCCTTTGAGGAACTAGTTATTCAAACTAAAAAATTTGGTAGCCCAAGGGCTTTTTATGCGAATCAGGGCAATGCGAAAATAAGAAGGTAGGAAAATGAGAGACGCATTTAAAGTTTTTTCTTTATTTATTTAATCCAGACAACTGACTTATCAGTTCCATGTTTGAACCATCGCCAGTTCTGAAGATGGTTCAAACACAGAACGGAAACGTCAGCTGTGCGGATTAAATATACAAAGAAAAAACTTTAAGCTGCGTCTCTCATTTTTCTATTCTGTATAAAATGAATAAAAATAATTGGTTGTTAAAACAATAACCAATTAATCGTTTCTTTCCAAACATTGTTTAGAAATAATCGATGTTTTTTAACAATCCATTTTTTTGTTTCACAATCATCAACCGATTATTTTTTTCCAAAATCCAACACCCTAATCATAATCTAAACTTCTCTTTTACAGTTATATTCCTTTAAGGACTTTAAATTCAAAATTTTACCATTGTTTAGATTTTTAAGGGTTAAAAATTCATATTTTTTTTTTAAAGTTGTAGTTGAATTGGTTTTAAAAAAATTCTGAGACAAAAGTATAAGAATAGAAAACAAAACAAATAAGAGAAAGTAAAAAAATGCATTGAATAATGCATTAATTTCCAGGACTAGTGGAGGAATGTACCAGTATAATTAACAATGCAGCAAGAAGCAAATAAAGAAAAAATATTTCTCTTTTTCCGCTTTATTTCATACAAATGTCGACGTTACGGCCGATTTTCAGGCCTTCATCTGGACATGTACTATGTTTGCCTCGAGCTTAGAGGGGCTATTGGCAACTCCTGACATACGGTTGGTGCGAACACTCCTCGGATGACATGACTTCTGGTTCAATAAGAGCCTTCTAACTTCGAGGCAAACATAGCACATGTCCTGATGAAGGCCGGGAAATCGGCTGAAACGTCGAAATTTGTATGAAATAAAGCGGAAAAAGAGAAATATTTTTTTCTTTATTTGCTTTTAGTTGCCTTAATCTCCTCATTGTTTTGATTAATTGAATAATTTTGACCACCATTCAATAAACAAATATACATACTATTTATTTTTTCATATAATAAGAGAGATTTTGAATTTGTTTGTTATTCTTAAACTTTTGGTCTTCAGCTTAAACTGTCTATTTTTCTTTTGAGAATGTATTAATAATGCTTTAAAACTTTTTTTTCAGTTGTTTGATGTCGTCTATCGCGAAGAAACTCTTCTAAATGTGATCCGATCAGTTACTCGAAATGGCCGTTCTATCATTTTGACCGCAGTACTAGCTTTAATTTTAGTGTATATGTTTTCTATTATAGGATATATGTTCTTTAAAGATGATTTTCTCGTTACTGTTGATAATGAAGTTGTTGGTATGTATAATGTTGCTCCTTATTACTTCTTTTCCAAAATATAATTGAAAATGTCATATTTACATAATCTTAAATAGATCTATGAGTCAAGTCCGAATCCGAAGGTATTCATTGAATAGTAATATCTTATTATTTAGATTTTTAAAACAATTTAGTTTTTACTTTTTGGAGTTTTTTTTTTAATTTTTAAAAAGAAATTTTTATTAAAAATTCAATATTTTTTATTTTTATTAAACTAAGTTTTATTAAATTTTAGTGTTGTTTTTTGTAATTTTCTTTTATCCTAAATGCAGAGGGTCCCCACCACTTGAAAAGAGGACAATTTAATAATTATATTTTGGAATATAGATTATTTAACTTTAAAAATTGAATTTTTTTAAATTTTATTTTTAGCTGCACAACCAACTGCCCAAGATATAATAAATGAAACATGTTCGTCTGATAGAAAATGTAATAAAACAGTTAACACAAATTTATTTACTGAACAAAGTATGTAATAAATCAATTTAATTAAAATAATCAAGAATTATTATAAAATTCTAAAGGTGATTTTCTTGTTTGTCTAGGTTCTAGCACCGTGTCTCCTCTCGGTGGAGCTGATTTCGTCACCGTCCCGGGAGAATTTCGTGAACGATCTTGCGATTCTCTTCTTATGTGTATTGTGACCACATTAAATCAAGGTCTACGGAATGGAGGAGGCATTGGAGATATTCTCAGAGCACCCAGTAGTCAAGTATATCTATGTTCCACTTTCATATCATATAATAATTTGTGTAGGTGTAGGGGATTTAGTTTAACATTTAAGGGGCTTCGGAAGGCTGTTTTTGGAGATAAGATGGCGTTAGGGGTCTTAGCCAAAAAGCCCAATTATTACGAAAATTTGCCAACAGATGGCAGAGCTATATTTAATCTCATGTATTTGTTTGATTTTCGTTCATCTTTTAATAATGAATAGTTTATAAATATTATTTTATATTATTCATCATTTATAACAGCATAAAATAAATAAATATAGGCTTATAAGTGATCTGATAATGCCGGAAAATATGTTTCTATAGTTTTATTTAAAAACTGTTATCTAATTATCCAATCAAAAGTTGACTTTGATTGAATTTGCATAACTAGTTACTTAATTGATAATATTGTTCAAAATTATGTCTTTATTTACTATTCTATAATGTAATTAATTGGTTTTAGTTGTATTGGTATGTAAATTATGATCCATTTTTTTATATTGTTTTAGGAATCTCTCTTTTTTGCAAGAGTTGTTTATGATCTTCTATTCTTCTTCATTGTTATCATTATTGTATTGAATCTTATTTTTGGTGTCATCATTGATACTTTTGCTGATCTCAGAAGTGAAAAGCAAGAAAAGGAATTAATATTAAAAAATACTTGTTTCATTTGCGGTAAGACTTAATTTAATTACAATATAATTTACGAGTTGCACATGTATTTTAAATTTAGAATTTTCCTAAATTTAATCGAAATAATTTATAAACCAGGTAACAACTTAGAGTGATTAATGGAAAGAATTTTCTGACCTAGCGTACAAATAAACACTCAAATTTTCTTTTTAAATAAGGATAATTAATTCCAACAAATACTAAAATAATTTTTAAACATTTAGGTTTAAATAGATCGGCCTTCGATAATAAAACTGTTAGTTTCGAAGAGCATATAAAATGCGAACATAATATGTGGCATTATCTCTACTTCATCGTGTTAGTGAAAGTCAAAGATCCAACTGAGTTTACTGGCCCCGAAAGTTACGTCTACGGAATGGTTAAGGTAATTATTATTATTTTATTATTTTTAATAAATAACCACTAATATACGGGTTTGTTTTAAAGGATCGAAATCTCGATTGGTTCCCTCGTTTACGTGCCAAGTCTTTAGCCGCTGATGAAGGCGAGGCCGAACAAATTGAAATGAGAACTCTCCAACTTCAGTTAGACAATACAGAACGTCTAGTAGCAAAACTATCTCAGCAACTAACAGAGCTCAAAGATCAGGTATTCGTCAAATTTCTTTGAAAAAATATGTTTTTTAAATGTAAGCTATGTAATTGTAAAATAATTTTGTTTTGAAAATCAGACTCGAATTCCCATTTCAAGTATCTGGAATTACTTTACGTTATATACAGAGGCTCATTTCCACACAAGGCCTCAAAATTCAACTCTAAAATTAAAAAAAAAAATACTTTTTAATAATAAAAATAACTAATAAATCAGCAAGAGGTGATTCAAAAAAAGTAACAAATAGGAACATTAAAAATTAACAAATTTTGAATTACAACTGCTTGGTTATATTTATAGTTTGCTGATTTTGAAGTTATATTAATTAATTGAAACTTATTGCTACAAAAATTATTAAAATGGAAACAATTATAATAAGGGAGTTTTTAATTATAGACCACATTTTGTTATTAATTATTTATTAAAAATATAAATACTCTACAACGTGTCGACTGCTTATTCTGCAGTCGTTTTCAAGTACTGTGCACTTGCTCCGACTCAAGTGAACTAACCTCTAAGGGGTTGTTTCGTGCATTTTATATATACTGACGTCAGCGCCATCTACATTCATTCCTATGAAGTTAGACAAATTTTCGCACCATTTACACTCATTCCCATGAAGTTAAACAAAATCATCAAAGCAAGTGTTTACATAAAAAGCATGATATTACAATAAGTTTTTTGAATTTGACTTGATGCTACAAAATATTATTATTAAATTATTCAATAATATTTACAATACAATAATCAAACCTTAATACCATATAAAATGAACATCCCGGCCCCTTAGAGGTTAGTTCACTTGAGTCGGAGCAAATGCACAGTACTTGAAAACGACTGCAGAATAAACAGTCGAAACGTTGTACATTATTTATTTATTTTTAATAAATAATTAATACAAAATGTGGTCTATAATTAAAAACCCCCATAATATAATAATACAAACCACAAAAGCTTTAATAAACAAATATATATAATTAGATATTACTTCATGTACCCGAAAAAAGATGTAAGGGGGGTGCCGCCGGGAAATATTATATATAATTTCTTATTTATAAACAAATATAATTTCTTTAAAAAACCAAAAAATTATTAGAAATATAAATATTAATTTTGAATATTTTTTTTTCTAGGTGACTGAACAAAGAAAACAGAAACAAAGAATGGGATTACTTAATACTAACTCTAATTTTTATCAAAATTTAACTGCCTAGTAGGGCAGATTATTTTAGAACATCTCTCTCCCTATATATATATTTATATATATATAAAGTGTTGTTTAATATTATAAATTTTATTTAATTACATATATGTATTATAAATTTCATTTGTATTATAAGATTTAAACTGTATGGAGTTTTGGCATAATATACTTACTGGTATTTCTTTATATATATAATTTGTACGATAAGATATTATTTGTTACTCAATATATAAATATATAAATAATAAATAATATATATTAGAGTGGCTCTTTGAATTTATATAATTAAATAATTCTTGCAAAAATTTGAAAAAGATAGTTATGACACAAAAGGCTCAAGATCACACAGGAATTTGTTATTTATTTAATTTATATATTTTTCTCCCTAAGGAGGAACTTTGCCACTCACAAGACGAACCCATCACCGATTTTGTTCAACTTACGTTAGAAATTAGTTTTTATGGAGACATAAACTGTTGTATAGCAATAAAGTACACAAGAGTTTACGAGAAAAGCGCAAACAATAATTTTTGTAGTTATGCATTTTTGTAACAGCATAGCAATGGAGATAGAGCGTCATTTTAATAGCCTGAATGAGTCTGGCGGCGCGTTCAATCTCTACTTGCTTCAAATATATTTTTATTTCATTTAAAAGGATATTATTTATGTTTATTTTTCTCATTTATAAACAATTTATATATGTCATTTTTGCAATAATATTTTAATTTTTACCTGATGTTAATGTTTAATCATTTTAAATGTTGAATTAAAATACGTGAATTATACTTTTTTATATTTCACATTATTTTTATTATCATATGTATTCAATTTTTCAATACAACAATATAATTAATTATTTTTTTTTTTTTTTATTAAATAAATAAAATAATATATTGTAATTTTAAATAAAAAAAATGTTAATTAGAGCTTTGTTTGAAAAGAGATGGATTTTTTTTTCAAAAAAAGCTCAATTAGACTATAAATGAGCCAGTCAATATATTGTTTAAGATAACAAATTTGCTTTGGGAAAAAATTTCGTCCCCTGTAGTCGAATCAGGACCTCCACGCTTTCGTGGCGGGCGGACTATCCTTATCCTAGGTCACGGGCCAATAAACAAAATCTTGCAATCGCCAATTATACTAATGAAACAAAAATGATTGATACAAACCTGATTTGAGAATGCGGGGCTGCAGTACGGTCTATCCCCCTTGCCACGGTTAATGTAAGAACTACGAAAAATCTTCAAATTTTTGTCTCAAAAAGTTGTACACTTAACTGCGTTAAAACAGTTTCTGTTTCCATAAAAACTAATTTCTCACAAACTTTGGACAAGATAGGTGAGGGTTCCCCTGCTTTCTTGCTTGTTCAATGAAGTCTTCGCCAATTCTTCTTGTAATTATCAGTCCATCTTGTAGGCGAGCGCCCAATTGGGTTATTGATCTTCACAGAATTAGATATCAAGACCAGCTGTTGACATTATTAAAGAACATTTTCGGAAAGAAAAGCCATTTCCTCATACGAGCGGAGTTGACCCCAGGAATCGAACCCGAGATCTCCAACCTGTCCAGGCTCCCTCTGCACCAGGTCACCGGACCCTCGACCAACTGCAACAAATACATGAATATATGTAGTTGGCATTGCATTTCCTACCGAGAGAATTAAATTAAAGCAAAATGTCTCACTTGTCGGCAAGGGCGGATCCAGAGATGTTTCTCGGGGGGGGGGGGGGTAATCTGGTGTGACTGGTCGCACAGCACACAATTTTTTCTTAATTCCGGTAATTTATAGGCGCATTCTGTACTTGTTTGGCAGAATATAAATACAAATCAAATTTTTAAGTATTAATTTTTAAAATTTTACATTAAAAATAAATTTTTTTCGAAAAAAAGTTTTTTTTTTTTTTTTTTTTTTTTTTTTCAAATCAAGAGGGGGGAGGGGTAAAGGGAGTAATTACCCAGATACAAGAGGGGGAGGAATTACTCCAGTTAAAGGGTGAAGGGAGAAATCCCCCCTCTTTTTACCCGGATACAAGAGGGAGGGGGGGGATTTTTTACTCCCTTTACCCCCCCCCCCCTCTTTTATCCGCCCTTGCTTGTCGGCTTCTTGTTAGAGGTATTTATTGAATATTAAATTCTTATTCAAAAGAATAGATCTTGAAAACTATTTACTGTAAATAATTAAATCATTACATCCCCACTTTCATTCATGTTTATATTTATCTGATAAGTAAAATAATAAAAGAGGCACAATACGAAAAATATATTTTTTTTTATTATTTAAAAATTGCTGTCGATATTTAAAGATTACTTATTTTTATAATTCAAATAAAAATATTTAATCATTTTACACTTGAAATTAATCAAATGGATGGTGGAAAGTGAGAAAAGAATGGAGTCACTTTCAGCTACTTAAAAAAAAAAAAAAATTTAATTTTTGTAAGAATCTTGAAAGATTTCTTTTTTATAACTTAAATTCGTTATTGATTAATGCCGATTACAAATCAATTAAAAAATTGATTTCGATGTGACAACTGGTCATAATAGGTCTTTGAATCTCCGCATCCATTCTTAAAAAAACTTTTGTCTCCTCGGGTGATTGAACGGGCAAAGGAAAATATTTCACATGCAAGGCACACCTTTGACCTCGAATGCCACAAACACAAACACAAGACCAAAATAAAAATCGTTCATCGCATAAATACTGATTTGAAATTAAGTATTTTGATTCAATTTCAATACCAAAACATTATTGAAACGGGGAAAAAATCACAATTAAAGGGCATTTATTTAACTTTCAAACCTGAAAAATCAAAATATTTGGATTATCAACATTAGTGGCATGATATATGCAAAATTGTATTAATGATTTGCAGGGCCGCAGACAGACCGGGCCCCGGGGCTATTTAATAATACGGGCCCCCAAATTCCCCAATTAGGCCCAGGGGCCTCTTATGAAAAAAATTTCAAGAAAATAATTGAAATTTTAACCATGAAAATTATTTTTTATTAGAATTTTAAAGCTGGAGCGCAAAGGGCCCGGGCCCCGGGGATATAGCCCCCCTGCCCCCTCCTGTCTGCGGCCCTGCAAAAGTATATAATAACAATACTTTTTCTCTCTATATATTGCATATATAGGATAAGAAAAAGTAAAAATAAAGGGTCGGACTAAGCCGAGCGCACAACTTTGCCCACCCACTATTCAAGAAAAAAATATTGCCCCCCCTAATGGTTCGATGTTATACATATTATATATCAATTTACTCGGGAGGAAGTCTAGTTTCTGAATAAATAAAAAAAATTATAGGTTATGTAAGAAAAAAACATTTGTCCACCCCCCCTAGAGCCCCCTTCCTAGAGGCTTTTCAATTCTTGACCTTTACCTCTAGTTTATGTGTGCAAAATTTCAAAACAATTGGATGAATAATTATAACAAATATAACCTACAGGCTTTTATAACCCGTTACCACTCAACAATTCAATCGAAATTTATTTTAGTGTAACATTTTTGATTTTGGCGCAAAATCAAAGAAGAGAGTTCAATGAGAAGATAGCATTTTCTTGGAATAATGTGGATATTCCATGACTTATTAATCATTCGACTTCAAGTAAAGTAATATAAAATTCAATTACAATTAAAGTAAGCATTAGAGGAAAGTGAGAACACCAAATTTTGGATTATTTAAAACAGACTCGCGTCCAAGACCGAAAACTCGTCCACATTTTGGCCTTAATCTTTCTTGGGCCAATGTGGCGATTGTGGCGCCAGTGGCGGTGAGTTGATCAACTCGTCTCTTCCCAATTGGCAATACAGGGTAGTGGCAGTTGCGTCATGACTTGTGTTTTGTTGCTTTGTTTGCGTGGCTTTTGTCCTTTCTATAAGTTGATTCTCATTGCAAACAGCTTCTAGATTACGATTTGCAATGGGTGTTGCTCGGTGATTTTTACCCGTCGTATTTATCTACCGTTGGGCCTTTTTTTAGTTTTATGTTACCATGTTCATGTTCGATTAATTTGTATAATGCTTTAGACTGTTCTATTTTGTTTTTGCCCGGATCATCATCATGTTTCGTTGTATTCCTATTTTCAAGGGCTGCAATCGCCAAGTGGAGTATGTTGACAAGCGTCATTGCTCCTTGCCTACTGTTCCTGAGGACATCTTGCGTTATTCCCGAAGCCTCGAAGAATTACTTCTAGATGCAAATCACATCCGAGATCTTCCAAAGGTCTATTTCATATTTTACTTATTATTCTAATTAGATTACAATATAAGAAGAAAAAAAACTTTTATTACCCCTTTACGGTGACATTTTCATCTAACCTCTGTCAAATTTTTTTTAATTTTCATCCAAAACTAAAAAAATATTTTCTCTATTAATAATAACAACTTTAAACTTATATTAAATTCAAAACATTTTCTTTTAATATTTCTTTCCCATAATTAATCCTTATTCGGGGTTTTAATTTGTATTATTAAAGCCCAATGCTATGTACGCTTTTAATAATTTCTGAATTTTTATTTCAGAATTTCTTCCGGTTAAATCGTTTGAGAAGATTAGGCTTAAGTGATAATGAAATTCACAGATTGCCTCCTGATATACAAAATTTCGAAAACCTCGTTGAATTAGACGTTTCCAGAAATGGTGAGTTTTCGCAATAAATTTTTTTTATATAGAATAAATCTTTTTGATCTTGGACCGTAAAATTAGTTGAATTAAAAAAATTATTAGGACGATCTGAGATCAAACACTCACTCCGGATTTTTTTCTTTAAAATTAATCATAAATGTTTATTTCCTTTTAAGACATAATTTCTAAATAAATCGAACAAATTTTCTTTAAATAACATCATGTATATATTTTTAAACCTTAACTTTATCATTTTAATTTGAAATTTACTTATCATCACACTCACCCATAAAAAAAAAACTTTTAAGTATCCGAAAACTTTTGTTTAATAAGTTAATATTTTATTTGTTTAAGGGGGATATATTAAACAAAACTTTTGCTTATTATTATTATAAGAAAAAACGTTAAATACTTTAGCCAATCACAAAACTTATTTAATCTGTCATCATCTGTCATTGACTAGTTTGACAGTTATTTTTATTTTCTAAATTATTTAATCAGTATTTGATAAATAATAATAATTTTTACTTTCTCATATATAAAATAGAGAAAGTATTGTAATCGTCAAAAAATTCGACCTCGAGATTTTGATAATTCTCAACGTATTTAGTTTGTTTGTTTTTTTTTTGACTCAGAGTAGACTCTGAGTCAAAAAAAAAACATTTTGAAATTATGTCTGTATGTGTGTGTGTGTGCTCACGATTACTTAAAACTCAAGCAGCCAATCAATGAAATATTAAATTTTTTTTTGAATTTCCTAGATTAAAAAAAAATCATCATAATTTTTTAATTAGTCATAAAAAATTTCTATTAAGAAAATTTCTAATAAATATGGAAAAATTCCTTTAAATGTATAAGTTATTTGAGATATAAATTCAGATGCCACTCCTACTTGTCCTTAAGAGGAAATGCAAAATGTGTGTCGATTAAAAAACGAACTCATATTTATTTTTATTAGCACATTGAGAGAAAGATCTATGGCATTCTTTCTTTTTTTCTTAATCCTTTATTTTTGGACCTTACTTATTCAAATTGTAAATTCATTTGAGCTTTGTTGTTTGTAGATGGCCGTAAGGAAAATCAATTTTAATTCTAAGGATCGTCCGCCAAAAATAAATATTATCCGCTTATTTGTAGATATTTCGAACCCAGTAATATGAAATCACTTCAGTACAATCAACAGATGCAAATCGTTAATTTCTTCCATCGAATATGACAAAATATAATAATTTTTATAATATACATTATAATATAATGTATATATGTATATAATATAGATTATAAAAATTGCATTCATGAATGATCAGATATTTTGTCAAATTCGATGGAAGAAATTAACGATTTGCAAAACATCTGTTGATTGTACTGAGAATGAATACATATCACTGAAATCGAAATATCTTTAAATAAACCGATAATACGTAAAAATTTCTATTTTTGGCCGATGGTCCTTAGAATTAAAATTGATTCATTTTAACTTCTCATTTATTTAAGTCATGCGTACCTTCGACACAGGTTTTTAATAATCACTTGAGAGCGGAAAAGTCTTACGACTTTTGTCAAGACTTTTCCAGATTTTCTTATATATCTCCACTGATCTCTCAAAAAGAAACGTTTTTTTAATTTTCAAAAACGACTTTTTTTCTCTCAGAGGCTTTTTTTTTTTAAATGACCTTTTTTTCAAATTTTTTAATATTATATGCTTTTTTTTTTAATTTTGCATTTCCGGTTACTGAGACTATTTAGAGTTTTTTTAATATAATTAAGGTCTTTTTCGGCATCTTCAGCCATTTATACTCTGTCCCTATTTATTTCAATTGATTGGTATCCAATTCAATTGAAATAAATTTTTCTTATGTTACGGATTGCGAACCCTCGACCTTTGGCACTAGAAGCTAATTCTCTACCTCTGAGCCATAGGTCCAGGGTGAAACAATCTAAAATGCGAAAAAACTTCTCACACAAGTTTTTTACTTTTTTTACGTGATGAACATAAGAGCAGCCTGGTTTTTTTTCCAGATGAAGTTAAATTCACCCTTCTCAATTACTTTTTTTAAATTTTTTTTTATATATTTAATTAAATTCTAAATAACTCTGCCATATTTCGGTTATTTAGAGATAAGCTCTCTATTTCTTTTACTTTCTCATATTATTAATTGTTAATTTTGACTTTTAGTAGAGACTTTTTTTTGTCAAAAACAGACTTTTTACCGACTATTTGGCTAAAAAACACTTTAAGGTTTTTTCCGCTCTCTAATAATCACCTAACGAGTGCTACTATTTAAATGATGTTCTCTTAATTTTTTGATTTTATCAAAATCACCTCCATTGGTATGATTTATTTGTTGATAATCTCGGAAATATATTACCATATTTACTATCCATCACAGCCACCCCCTCCCGTCCCAACTATACTCTTGTACTATATTAAACTAAAAATTCTATCATTTTATTCTCTACATTATTTTCATTTTAAACAAAATGACAAAAAAATTTCAATTATTTCCGTTAGGACCGGCTAATTAGAAAATCATAAATCACAGAGGGAAGGTCGACTTATCAGCTATAATATAAATAATGTAAATAATAAATAAATATAATTTAAATAATATTTCTACCCAACAAATGGACATGTCTTCCAAATATTGTTTTTGATCGCCTTTGACAATGAAACAATATGGAAAAAAAAAAAAAAAACATCACCTATAAAGAGGAGTTGAGAGTAACCTATTCCGGCTTAGCGAGGCTTAATTCCGGTTCCGCTAGCTTTGCTTGACTTTATTTGCCATTACTATCTCAGGGAAAAACTATATTTTGAAATTTATTTCTATATTTTCTTTATTAAAAATGGGTAACTAATTATGCAAAAAAATTGAAATATACAAAACCAATTCATATAAGAGCTGGGCCGCCCACCTTCGGCATTTGTGCAGATATTCAGGAAAATAGACAATGAATTATAGGCCTAGATACAGTACAACACAGATAATTGTATGATTGTCAATATATAGTCAATATAATAAAGGAAAAAATTATAATAAATGAAAAAATTTAAATAACAATCATTTGAGGTATTTAATTATTTTGATAAGATAGGCTGAAAGTTGATGTTAGAGGACTGAGAAAATAAATGCGATAGGGAATAAAACAAATAAATCACAATGATTGGAGCAACATTCCAGTAGAATCCACTCCACAAGTAGCTAAAAAGACACTGGGACAAGAAATTTATGCGAAGAGAACAGCGTTTCGGAAAGGGAAAAAGAGAGATAAGTGCAGAGGGTGCGGAATCTGATGTACTGTGAAGGAGCTACAGGAACATGCTTGGGAGGGCTCTGGAGCAGATTGGTGGGGCCCAAAATGGACGAGAGATTTTTGGAATTTTTAAAGTGACTGCATAGGAAGAGGATAGGGGATGAGAAAAGGGGAGAAGAATAGTGGAATGCTTTCTCTATATGGGCACTGTTATGCAATGGTGTGTCAAAGACCAAAAAATTTAAAATTGAGTTAAGCACGGAATATTGTTTCAAATGCTTTAATTAATAGTATTTTTTATGAAATATGTCCTAAAAAAATTTATATTTAATGTTACTTGCACAATTGACAACAAAAATTATATATAATCCAATGAAAACAAAAAACTTTAATGTTGATTTTCTCAAAACTCGATGTTTGGTCTTTGACACACCATTGCATAACAGGGTATATTATAATGTTTACCCGTAAAATAAAGAAGCATACGTGTATCTATACTTGTATGTAGCAACCCCCAAGGCATAACAATAGGCAAGGGAGAAAATAAATCATAAATAAGGTATAGGAATCTCGAGACAAATCCCTAGCAGGTCCTCTTTAAGCATATTAAATTTTTTTTTAATATTGTCTTTATCTTAAACGATATATATTGACTGGCTAATTCACAGTCTAATGGACTTACTACTTTTTCAAACAAAGCTTAGTTAATATAAAAATTTGTTTTGAAATTCCAACGGGAAGTTGCCCAAATAAAGCGTGACAGGTAGAGGGACTGACATTAGCGAATTATATATTGTGGATGGTCATACAAAGTATGAAATATCAAATCTTTAAAAACTTTACTTTCTCTTAATATATTGCCCTATAGATAGATATAGAGAGAGAAAGTAATGCGATCATGTCAAAAATTTCGATGTCCAGATTTTGATGGATATACATGTTTTGAGGTCCCCTGAGTCCAAAAAAGTGGGTCCCATGGACTACTCTTTTAAGACATGTTTAAGCAGAAATGAGCTACAAGATTGAAATTTTATATTTAAGTTAGGTACCCTTCTAGACAGTCAAAATAAGACTTTGAACAAAATCAGCCAAAAAGTACTAGCCACGTCACTTAAGTACTTTTTCAGTTTTTTTTTTTCGAATTTCTCAAAATCGGATCTAAGAAATTTGATTAAAATTCATAAATCATTTATTTTTTAGATCCTCTTTAAAATGTATATTCTCATTTTTCTTTGAAAAATGTTTGAAGCTCACTTTACTGATGTAGTATTTCAGATTTTTTAAATTCTTTTTCCGGCTCTTCCTTCCATAGAGCCAATGTTAAATCCCTATAGGGATTTGCCTGTAAATTTCGATTCAAAAGGGGGTCCCCTTTGGAACTTTTTATACATTAAAAAAAAAATTTCCAATTCTTAAGAAATTTTGTATTTATTTATGATTCTCTGTTGTATATCAAATATCCAAATATGAGATTAAAATTTTGAAAAATAACTTTAGTTTATTTCAAGCAAAGTTTGGAACTAATGTGCTATGAGAAACTAAATATATCTCGACACAAAAAAATCTGGTGTGACATCACAGCACACAACTTTCGATTAACTAAGGTGCGTTAAATCACACCATATAAAAAAATTTTATTTTTGAATTTGCAAAACGATGTACCAATTTCACATAAAAAATAACCAATTCAAATGATCATGAACTAGGCTAATCAATTAAATTACCCCACCGATAAATGAGAGTTTTTTTTTCTGCCTGATTTAAAATAGAAGAATATTACAATATTTAATAATATACTCCGCTGACATTCCATCCGTTTGAAAAAGATTGCAAACTCTACTATCTGGAAAAGGTAGTCAACCGGAAATGGTGGTCCATTCATCCTTAAGTATCACTTGATTGGCCGATTTCATTATCCTCAATCAATATCTGACTGAATATCGTCTGCTTTCATAGTTATTTTTAAACTTATTTATTTTTACCCTTAATAATATTGATTACATCTCTTTTAATCTAATCATTTTTAAAATTTATTTATTTAATTTAGATTATTTATTTGCTCTGAGGCAAAAATGTCTAATCATTTTTAAAATTTATTTATTTAAATTACATTATTTATTTGTTCTTAGGCCCCAATGTCACACACGAGCTGGGAGTAGGTGCACCATTGCTCAGCCCCCCCCCCCCTAAGCATTTTTTTGCTTTTTTTAAATAACAGCAAAGTTTTTAATGTTTCTATAAACAAAAAAGACAATCGAGGTTATTCTAAACCTAAACTCGTCTTTATCATTTCAATACTTGAGCTAGAAAAATGGCAGATCCAATGGAGAGGCGAATTGTTTTGTTTTTGTTAGTTGGATATACTAAGTACATAATTATTAACATTGACATAAGTGCAGTTTGTTTTATTTACTAGTGTTTTTTATAAATTGAAGATTTTAAACATCAAAATATCGTAATTAATTATTTCTTATTTATTGTTTTTACGAACTATTTTGACGTCCAGTGTGACTTTATTTATTTTTATTTCTTTTACTGGCCTAGCCTGTGGGAGGAGGGGGGAGGTTAAGAAATTTGACGATTTAGATCTTCCTAAGTTCAAAGAAAAAAAAAACTTATACACCTTGAATTTGGTTTATGTATGACTGTGAAGAGCTAACTTAAAAACGACGCACATTCCAAAATTATATTTGAATTACATTGAGTACCCTATTACCCAAAATTCCCCGAATTCAAATTCAAATTTTGCCGTTTAGGTTTGTGGGTAGAGAGTATCTATTTATAAATTTTTTTAGCCATTATTTATTTTCTTTTTTTTCGCACCGCTTTAAACCACGGACTTCTCGGGTAGACTAATTTCCCATTGGGGATGACTTAACTAGAGTCATTGGTTGTTAAATTTTACAATTTTCATTCTAATGAATTTCTCATTTAGGGTTGGTAGATTCGGAGGCTGAATCGATTTTCGATTCGTCGATTTTAAAATCGAAACTAAATAATCAATTTTGAAAAAAAAATCGATTTTTAATCGATTTTCGATTATTTTTTTACAAAAAATTTTGCGTTGTTCCCATAAATTGATTTTAAGGTTCTGCTTACGATTTTCAAGCTGTTTGGGGAACAAGAAAAATAGAACGTTGCATTATTGATGCCCAAATCAATTTATTCAGTCTTTATAAATGCGGTTCCGCCGCAACTGAGTGAAATCGAAAATCGATTTTTTCGATTTTTTTCAAAACACTGAATCGATTCGAGTTTGAATCGAAAATCGAAGCTCAAAATCGATTTTCGATTAAAATCGAAATCGAATCGACCAACCCTATTCTCATTTACATTTATTCTCAAATTTTACATTGAGAGATGGTAACATATGAGACTAAAGATAACAATACTACTTTTAATATGACTATCGTGCAAATAGATAAAGATATTTGTATCAGAAATGAAAGTTAGAAAAAAACGCAGCCAGAATTTTTTCTTTAAATAATATATTCGTCCTTTTTTATAGAGGTGTTTTAAAAAATGTCTCAAAATAAGTTGGGTGCCACCTTCCGGTGATAGAAGAAGGAAAAAGTTTTTTCTTAAACAAAACTTTTGTTATATCAAAAATCAATACTAAATACAATTCCAAATATATATATATATATAAAATGACAACTAACAGGTATGATTTTCATTCTGTAATAATGATTATAAAACTATATTTATAAAAGAAAAATGTTTCCGAGGATGGCTTTAGCCAAAGACGAAACGTCAGTTGTTAAAAATATATTTTTTAAAGAAATAATTCTGACTCCGTTTTCTTCTAACTTTCATTCCTGATACAAATCCCGCCAGAAATAAAATACCATTATAATAAAGATATTTGTTGATTTCTTTCTTTTTGTTCTAGACATTCCTGACATCCCGGAAAATATCAAAAATCTTCGAGCTTTACAAGTCGCTGATTTTAGCAGTAATCCAATTCCAAAGTAATTAATAATTATTTCAATACAAATCAAATAAGACAGAAGTACTAATAAGATTTAGGATTAAAAAGCATTAGGTCAATGATTTATCTATTGAATTGGAATTTAAATTCACTTAAAAAAAGGTTTTAACAAGAACATGCTTTTAGAGGCCCCATTTGGTTTCTCTTGGCCTGAGCCTTCTATAACGTCATATCTATAGACGTCACTGATTAAATTGTGTAATTATATAAAACTTATTCAAAAAAAAAAATGATAATTCTGAAATTTATTTGTTCCTAAGTGCCTTTTGTGACATATGTCAACTTCTATTTTTATACAAAATATTTCTGCGTAAAAGAAAGATTGAATATATTACATAATTAAGAGGGTGGTTACAACCCTTGATAATAATGCAGCAACCACAAATCTCTCGGGTTTAAGTCTAGCAGGGGCACTTCCGTAACAGTCACTTCCTCAAATATTAAATGAATCATTGACATACTTATGAATGCAAATGTTCACACGTGCATCCACACCTTACTTTGGTGGCTGAATTACAAAGTATTCTGCAAAGCTATGCCCGAATTGGATAGAGATTTTAATTGAAGAATTTTTTATCAAAAAATAATCAGCAATTTTGCCTTAAGTCAAAAAGATAGGATAAATAATTAGAATTAACAAAAAATTAATCCGAATTAATTAAATAATCTTTATTTTATGACATATTTTCAATTTCAGACTACCCTCAGGTTTCGTGCAACTTAGAAATCTCACTGTTCTTGGCCTCAATGATATGTCCTTGACAAATTTACCCGCAGACTTTGGAAGGTAATTACATTTTCTAAACTTTTTTATTTTATGTAATTTTGGAAAATTATCACTGGACGAAATACGCAAGGGATATCAGGAGAATAATACACCAGCCTTGATGCACCACTTTAAACCCTCGATCGTATGTTTGACTCTCGCTTTTCTAAAAAAAAAAAGAATAATTTTTACACAATTTGTAAACTAAAGATGGCAATGAAATACCAGCAAGATAAAACGATTTAAAAGTGGTCCATCAAGGCTGTGTATTATTCTCCGGATATTCCTTTTTATTTTAATTGATTTAATTCAATATATTTTACTTTGATTTTTTAGCTTATCCAGTTTGCAATCATTAGAATTAAGGGAAAATTTACTTAAATCATTACCAGAATCATTAGCAAATTTAACAAAATTAGAGCGCCTTGATTTGGGAGATAATGAAATAGAAGAATTGGTAAGTTTTTTTCATGGTTATTAACTTTTTTTAATATAAATTCTGAATTAAGGATTTAATTTCATTTCATTTTTTTAGCCCCATCATATTGGAAATCTGCCTTCGCTTCAAGAACTTTGGCTAGACCATAACCAGCTTCAACATCTTCCTCCAGTAATATTAAATAATAATTATATAGATCTATCTATACTTACAAGAAAAGATTCTTAGGAAAAACTAATGAATTATTTCTATTTTTAGGAAATAGGAAAATTACAAAAGTTATCCTGTTTAGATATTTCGGAAAATCGACTTGAGGACCTTCCACAGGAAATCGGAGGATTAATCAATTTAACGGATCTACATTTATCCCAAAACGTTATAGAAACTTTACCTGATGGAATTGGCAATTTATCCAAATTAACAATATTGAAAGTTGACCAAAATAGACTTGCAATATTAAATCCTAATGTTGGAAAGTAAGTAAATAATCTTTTTCTTTATTATTGAAAATAAAATATGCGATTTTTAGTTTTTCTTACTTATAAATAAAATATATAGGATAAAGGGAAGTAATTGCAATTGCTAAAAATTCTAAATCTTCAATGGAAATACACTTTTTAATATTACTGAGTTCAAAAGACTATTTTTGGGAAAGTACAATATAACATCCAAATCATTTCCCCCTTCCCAGTTAGCGGTCAGACTACATTTTGACTCTTAGAGTATTGGTACTGGACCAGTTCTTGGATTTAAAGCTACTTTCACTCGGTGCACTTCACGATTAACGTTCAACGTTGATAGCATTTTACTTGAAACGTTTACGATTGTACGATTTTTTAGTTTCCCGCTTCACCAGTACATTTTTCGATAATAAAGCAAGTTTGGCCTTTGTTCATAGATTGAGTTTAAAAAGACAAGTGAGTAGACGTAAAATATTATTACTGAAATGACCTTTTAGGACATGGACCTCTGACGCAAATACTTCTCCATATTATAATAAGAAGGCCAAAAAACCGTGACGGTTTTATTCCAGTTCAAACATAGGTATGTTTGAACTAAGAAATGAACAGTTTTACTTAGTGCCTGAGATTAATCAAATATTCGTTTACGACTAACCATTATATTCAATTTTTACTGGACTGTCAACGATTATCGTTAATGACTCTAGTGGCAGTCGCTCGGAGCAAAACAGCTCGTAAGAAATACAATGAAATAGTAATCAAGTTTAATCGTTGAGCGATAATCGTCAGAGTCGCACCGAGAAAAAAGTACCTTAACAGCTTTCTCAAAAACCAGTCTAATCATTTTTTTCAAAATTTATCCATTAAACACGAACAAGAATAGCCGGATTTGGAACCTTTTTGAAAATAAATTATTGCTTTCAAAAAAATTACCCATCAATTTTCGTTTACAAATAACACTTTTTGAATATATTAAATAAAAATACCATATTATAAAATTGTTTTCATTGAAAATAAAATTAGACCATTAGAATTCATAGACCGACCTTTCTCTTATTGAATTATTTGTATTTGACTCTTTAACTGCATGCTTGAATCTAACATTTCACTAAAATAAATTATATCACGAGGAACTAAAATAAGCTAAGGATAAAGTTGTCTGTTTTGTTTATTCACACTGTGTTTTTGTTTTTATAGATGTGAAAGTTTGCAAGAGCTTATTTTAACAGAAAACTTTTTAATGGAGCTTCCAATAACACTGGGGAATTTAACTAAATTAACCAATTTAAATATGGACCGCAACAGTTTAACAGCACTTCCAGTAGAAATAGGTATGTATTCTTATTTTTTAATTATTTATTTATTAGTAAATTACTAACTATATTTTTATTTATTTTTTTTCAAAGGAAATCTTTCGCAACTTGGAGTTTTGTCCCTTCGAGACAATAAATTACAATATTTACCCTTTGAAGTTGGAAATTGTACAGCTTTACATGTTTTAGATGTTTCCGGAAATAGGTAATAATTTCTCACATTATAAAAGCCCGACTGGGGTTGGGTAGTTTCTAAGATATTTTGGTACGAACTGAGAATTGATTATTATATGTATTGATTCTTCCTAAACAAAATATTATGATTATGGGAGTTTTTAAATATAGACCACATTTTGTTATTAATTATTTATTAAAAATATAAATACTGTACAATATTTCGACTGCTTATTCTGCAATCGTTTTCAAGTATTGTATAGTGAGCGCCGTAATTAAGCCCCAACCTGGGACCTTAAGTATATGGTATATAGTGAAATAATTTTAAAAACAGAAAAGGTAAAATAAATTCTGGATGATTTTATTTTACTTTTTCATTTAAAATTATTTCACTATATACCATATACTTAAGTCTCTACCTCCCAGGTGGGGACTTAATTGTGGCGCTCACTGTCAAATGAACTAACCTCTAAGGGACCGTTACGTGCCTTTTATATACAACGACGTCAGCGCCATCTCCAGTCATTTAAATAATTAATACAAAAATGTGGTCTATAATTAAAAACTTCCATAATAATAATAATACAAACCACAAAATCTTTAATAAAGACATTCGGGATAAATATAACTTAAAAATTTATTAGTGTATGTTGCAAATGTAATTATTAGGGCATTTGTCCTATTTTAAAAAAACATTTACATAAGCTATATCATTGAGCTGATATTAATATATAAGATTAATGGAAATATTTAATTTTCAGACTTCATTATCTACCAATATCTTTAACGAATTTGAATTTGAAAGCAGTATGGCTTTCGGAAAATCAAGCCCAGCCCATGCTTAAATTCCAAACTGATTTGGATGAATCGTCTGGCCAAGAAGTTCTTACATGTTTTCTCCTTCCACAACTTGAATATTCTCCAGAAGATGGTCAGTTTTATTATTATATAACGATAAATTTGTTTTGTAGATTTAAACTTTCAAATTTTCTATCACGGGAAATATGGGACATTTTGAGACATAGAGGCCATTGACATTTTTAATAGTATTAATATTTATATATTTAGATCTTTATTGATTCGGTTTTTTAACTTTAAAATAAAAACAATACCTGGTTTCTAAAAAAAAAAAATATCAGATTAAATTTAGCAGTCTCAAATTGATCGTTGGTCAATATTTGAATTTTTACTAAATTTAGTAACATTTTCAGACTAATGATACCTCGCTTGACCGGTCCCATTTTCCTCTTCTGTAAAAAGACTCCTTGGTCTTTCTAAGGTTAAAAATCCTTCTCAAATATCTCAAAGGTCTTGGGGTGGGCTGGCTGCCTATGATCAGCTCAATCAACATTCCATAATCCCTCCATTCGGGTTTTCGTCCAGGTCATAGAACAAACTGCCTCGCCTTAATTTCTCACTCGACTCCTTGCGGGATCTTTGATGTGTTGAAAGAGACGAGTGAATGATTTGGTAAATGAATGCTTGTGTGATGAATGAAAGATATAAAAAAAATGAATGTATGTCTACAGATGCATGTTTCTTGTGCTGGGTGTGGGATGATTATGATAAAGAAAAAACAAACTAATCACTCTATAGAATAACATCGGGATGATCCTATACTGCTCTATACCTTTCTAAGTTGACCACTGATGGATGTTGAGGTTTTTGAGGCACTTTGAATCTAGGATCCTCAGAGCATTTTGAATGTATAAATAAAAAATATAAATATAATACAATTGTAAAATAAGGGATTAGTGTTTATTATAATATTAATACTATAATTAAGAGATCTCGAGCCCCGACGCGTTGCGTTGCACTTATGAAGTAAAATTTCCATTAACAGCTTCTAATTTAGTTCTTTACTTCATTAGTTACTTCCTTCACTACTCTTTTAGTTATTTAAATTTTTTCCACCCCCGCCTGTTGCGCTAAATGTCTACCTATTGTATATTCATAAAAGGAATAAGCATAAAAAAGCATGAATTTCAATAATTTTGTTATATTAACATACCATACTCTTTTTTCCAAAACAATTTTAACAAGTGAATTTTTGCATTTAAGTTACCTAATCCCTTTGTATTAAATTAAAGAAATATTTTTGATTTGTGGTATTTGTGGAGGTCCTCAGGTGTAACAACCATGTGTTACAGAAAATCCAAATCAACTTTCCACATGATTGATTTTTTTAGAGTATTATCCAAATTAAATATTTAATAAAAAACACAACATTTTTTTCCTCTCAAAAAAGTGGGTCTGGTCTATTGCTCATATATCTTAATCTAGATCAGCTATGTCCAGCAGAAATCTTTATCTGGCCAATAAGATTCTATAAATTAAAGGGAGGAGCATTCGAAATTTATAGGATGAATAAATTTAAATTCCATAATAATAGTTGAAAATCTCCAAAAAATGTTAGGTTTCATAAACTGTCTACTCAAATATTAAAATATCACCTCTATATTTTGTAAATAGTATAATAAAAAAAAGATCATGAAAAAATTCTAGGCCTATACTCTATTAATCACTTAAATATATTATACATAAATGTTTTATGTTTAAAATATTTATTTTTTGTTAAATTTTATAATATATAAAAATCAGTATCTCGAAGGGTAAGAGATGAGGCCCGTGCTGGACATGTCTGATCTAGATATAAAATACAGTAGAACCTCGCTTAACGAGTAATTCGCATAACGAGCAAAACAATTGTAAAATAACTCACTTAACGAGCGACCTTTCGCATAACGAGTACAAAACGCGGACTTAGTCAAAATAGTTAATAATTTCGCAATTTATATTTAATATTTGCGCACTTTTAAATTTAGTGATTACAATTTAATTTAAATTTAATGTTATTATATTAAAGGGTTTTTATTAAAAACTATCAAATTTACCATTATTAATAATTAACTTCCTATTCATAAAAAAAAAAAAAAAAAAAAACTTAGAAGTGAATCTTTCATTTGGATCTTCTATTAGAATTGAAAACTAGAGCAAAAAATATAAGAGAATATGCGAAATTCTTTGCAGAATCGTAATTTAAATGTTTCTCTAACTTTTAAAGACTATATAGCCCAAAATACTTAAATAAAAATTATATTTGAATGAGTACTTTTAATTCGATACCGGTAATCAATGAGTAAAGTAAATAAACGTCATTTAAGCGAGGTTCCACTGTATATCTTAATTTTATCATCATCTAGCTAGCATGTATTTGTTAGATATCATTCGCTTGTCCCCTCTTGGTTTGAAAATGTTTGTGTTCCCCTTTCTTTTTCTCTCCTCTGTTTTAGACGCTTTATATGATGGGCGTTTATATCGTTGTGGTATTAAATTTAGTGGTGAAAATCTTAACGATCCTTATGAAGCAGAAGCTAATGTGGCTTCTATCTCGTCGCCAGATTCTCAACAGGAAAGCGACGATGAGGGCTGGGAAGAAAGAGAAGCATCCAGGACGCATTCTGTCAAATTCACGACTGAAGAAGGACACGGCTCCGAGGCCGGCAAAGAGGTCAGCATCGTTTACTAAAAATTACCATTTCAAAAGACCAACAAATTTTGATACATTATTTTGGTAACCAACACATCATATGTTTAAAACATTGTAAATTAAAAAAAAAAAAACCGCTTCTTTCTTTTTATATTATATATTCCCACACTTTAAATATTATTTTTTTCTTACTTATTTCATGAAAGCTTTTATTTTAATATTTTTACCTTATATTTTTATTTATTTCAGACTCCATTCGTTCGTCAAAATACACCTCATCCTAAAGAACTCAAAGCTAAAGCGCACAAATTATTTGGCAAAACTAAATCTGAAGAAAAAAATAATAGCCAAGACCTAGTAAGCATAATTTTCATTTTTTCTACACATTTTCCTATAATTTTGCTTATACAACACAATTTTTTTCACATTTATACAATTAATTTCTCCTTTTTTTTTTTTTAACAAATAAATTGGCAAAAGTACGCACTATTATTAAAAAAAAAATGAACATATTGACTAAAAAATTATAGTTGTAATTATCCCCATCTGTAAGCAAACATTTTATCTTGTACTAAAGTGCTTAACTTAGGTACATTCTTATAAATTATTTACAACTAAAGAGCCTAAACATTTGTTTGAATTTAAAACATCCATTTGGAGCTATTTACTAAAACTAAAATATATTTTTGTACCTCGAGGAGACGCAGTATGCGATTGAGTTACAAAAATCAAACATTCTTCGCCCCAGAATCAAGAAACTAACTAAAATATAAGTAAGAAAACTTTGGTGATTTGTTACCAACGAAAGAGATCAAAACACCGGCGTTGGACAGCTTACTTCGAGTAGTTTCTCCCTGAACCCCCTCTGAAAGCATTTTACACACAAGGCTTAAAAAACTGGCCAACCAGAATAGGGGGACATGACATGCGGAATTAGATTTAAAAAGCGAGGATATTAGAAGAAATAAGAAGCGACACCAAAAGGATCGAATTATTAAGAAGCTTTATCGTTTTATCAAAGATGTGATAAAATTGCCAGTCAGGCCTAAGTATACATGCGTCGCAATACTCGGGGATACAAACCATTATTCATCCAAAATGTATCTGCTTAAATTTCTGATTCTATTTTTGCTGGATGCATGTAACACTGGTAATCATAGGATTTCGGACCTTGTGCAACCAGTCCCGCAGAAAAAAAGACGACGAGCTCTCCTCTAATTATGCGAAAGAAGATGAAACCAGTGATCCACTCACTTTGACAAACATTAAGTGTAATGACTTGGATGTTCGATTTCTTTAATTTTATAAACAATTCATCAAATTCATCAGTGTTTAGGTTTTATTTTATTTTTAAGTGCTTAATATATATATATATATATTTTACCCAGCATAAGGTATCTGGCTGAGTAAAGCTTAAAAATATGTTTAGTTGTATAGATTTTTTATTTATGCTCTGAGGCATCGGCCTCTTGGAGCATCTGAAAATCACATATACATCGTTCTGAACAGTCTTATAATAATATCTCCTTCACCTCTGCTTCATTACCGTACGCCAATCGCGCCCCTCTGCTCATTCAACAAATGATCAAAAGATTTGCGTTTAAAAGTGGCCAGAGTTCGTGATCACCTTATGTCATCCGGGACACCGTTCCACACTCTGACGGATTCAACAGCAAACGACCTGCCAGAAGTGGCGGTTCGATGCTTCGGCATCTGTAAATCCAGCGGACTCACGCTGAGAGATTTTGAGATGTTCGAATTCTTTAACTTAAGGCCACTAAATAAATAAGAGGGCCTTTCATTCCTTATGAGACTGAACCCATAACACCCTAAAATATAACTACTTTTCAGCTTTAGCCAACCCAATCTGAATAGGTCGTTATTGGAATTCCAAAAATAAAACGAATACAGGAATTCAATGACAGGCTAAAGAGGATGGATCTATAAATCTTTGTTACAGAAAAATGTGTTTTACATTTTAGTGAATGATTTTTTTTTATTAATTATCTTTGAATTTATTCATTCATATTATTCATAATTCCTATAAAAACAATTAATTTATAAATTTTAGAGCCAAGTGTTTTTGCATATAAAAAAAAAATCATTCATTAAAATTTTTAAATTAATTTTAACAAATATGATAATTTTGTTTAAAAAAATTTATTAATTTTTAAATTCATACTGAAATTAGTACTAAAATAAATATTTCATACTTGCTATAAATTGATTAGATTCTTCTTAACAGAAAATATACTTAATAAAATGTTATCAGGGGCGTAGCTAACGGGGAGGGGGGATTGTTAAAAAATAAAAATCTCGTTATATATTTCTTGGCCAAATTAGTTCACAGCAGGATTTAATAATTTTTAATATATAATTCTTATCGATATTAATATTTATTTTCTAATAAGGTATGAAATTTTATATCTTTACACCTCTTGTTATAAATATCTAATGAGATTTTCTCCTGTATCTGTTCTCTACTTTTATCTATTCTGGGCCAAATTAGAATATCGCGAGGCTTACCACTTTTGAGCTAAATAAATATTTTCTTTTTGTCTAAAAGTAATATGTTTTGTTTGGCTAGTTTTAATAATATTTTCAATATTTTCTTTATTTACTATTTGCTATAATTGTAAATAAAAGAGGTGAATCAAAAAATTCTATAAATTAATATATGTTAGAATGAAAATTAATAAAAAAAAATATATATATTTAAATCAAATACAAGACGCTAAGCGCTCAGCCTAATATCAATATTTTTTTTGACAAAATTATAATTAAATGTGTCCCAATATAATTACAGGAAAACAAAGCGGCCAATCAAGAAAAATCACTCCTCTCTGTTGAGGCTGTATCGAGTGAACAGAGTTCCTATTCTGAGGCAACTGTGCGCGAAATAGAGGAACTGACAGAGGTAAGCTTACATAATATATGAATATAAAGCATTTGTTAATTATATCTCTTTTTATAGCTTAATGTAAATAAAGGTATTAATAAAGGCATTCCAACTCTGCTTTCGTCATCTGACAAGGAAGATACACTTCCAACAGAAAGCAACGAGACAGCCAGTGAGGAAACTGAGGAGAGAGAACAAAGTGAAGCTGAGGTTGACGTCCTTCAAGATCAGGTGAATTTTTAATTCATAATGAAAACTTAATTGCCTCTGACTTCGCATTTTCTCTCAGTATATTAAACGTTGGTAACAAAAACAGGGGACGTTGGCCCAACAACAAAAAAATATAAATTGTTAAGGGGCTTCAGGAGGGCACATTGACTTTTTAGTCCGAAAACTATTGAGGCATTTTAAACTATTTTTTTATGCGGTTTTTTAAAATTTTTTTTTTAATCTAAAAATGTAAAAATCATTAATATCCAAACTATAATAATTAAGTAAACGGGTGACCAAGTCACAAATAAATTTCGTATTTATTTAAAAATTAACGGCCAAATAGTTTAGCACTCTTGCAAAAGATGGCAGGCTAGTCTAACAGCCCTCATTATCAGATCTCTTATAAGCCTATATTTATATATTTTTATGCTGTTATAAATGATATATAATAATATTTGTTAACTATTATTTATTAAAAAATCAAACAAATACATAAATTAAATTAAATATAGCCCTACCATCTATTGGCAAATTTTCGTAATAGTTGGGCTTTTGTATAACTTTTTTCACACCCCTAACGCCACCTTATCGGCAAAAACATGCGAACAGCTTTGCCTCCTGAAGCCCCTTAAATAAACAAAAACATATTTCGTAATATTTTCTCTTGGCTCTGCACCCGATTGTCGTTTCTCGTATAAAAATTAACTATTACATTCATCTTTTTCATACTCTTAAAAATAGCCAAATTAATAGAATATTTTTATTTTAAGGACGATATGGAAAAGCATGTCGGCTTTGAAGTGGAAGAAGAAGAAGAAGAGCCCGGAGTTCGACATAACCGATTGCATAGGAGAGACACTCCTCATCACCTTAAGAACAAAAGAATCAATTCCCAAATGGACCAAAACAAAGTAGCTTCCATCATCGCACAGGTCATCATTCTTCTCATTTCTTATTTTAGTTGAATTTTGCTCAGATTTATTCATCACACAAATTTGCATTAGATTTCATATTTCAAAATTATATATTTTTTTAGTTGGGCTAATTTTAATAATATAAGCTTTTTAAATGCATGAAAAATTAGTAGTAATTTAAACAAAAAGTTTAATTAGTCGCACCTAACCTTGTAATGAAAACTATTTAAAATCTAATTTATAATATGAGGATTTTCTTGTGTAAGTAAAGGTAAAGGTAGGCATTTTTATCTCTTCAAAAATGTTATTAAACTTTTATCTCGTATTTATTTTTTATCATTCATCGCAACGCATCAGATGTAATCTTTTCAATTTTATCTAAATAAATATTAGTTAATGATTTTACTTAAACAGTTCTCTTCTTTCAAATTCATATTCATATTTTTAATTTAACTTTTTTATATAAATATATATTTTATATTTATGTATAAAAGCTTGTTGTAAATATATTTCGATTACTTTTATTTAATTTTTTATTTTATATTTTAGGCTATCAATAAAAAGAAAGATGAGGATGTTGGTAAAAGTGGATTTTATCCCACTCCACCTGAGTCACTCAGTGAGCAAAGCCAAGGTAAATATTTTTTGACTACTCCTTTTTTTTATGCCTACAGCTTGGTAGATTATTATCTTGAATATTATGAACAATGAAGAAGTTATTTGCACGTAAAAAGTCTAAAACTGATTTGGATTTAAGAAAACCTCCAATTCGTTATATTTGGAAACAAGGTGGGTACTCGTTTTTTATTTCTATCCACATTTTTGTCAAGTGAGTCATAAATTAATATGCGATTTTTCTTATCAAATATTAAAATAATTTGTTTACATGCACTTAAACAAAATGCTATTTTAATTTGTGTTTAAAAAAAAAAAGTTTTAATTAACACACTTATATTATCTAATTCAAATCTAATACTTATAATCAACTTTTTTATGTGGCACGAAATTGAATATTTGTTATTATTTATAGTTATTTTAAAGTCAAGAATTTAAAATAATGAATTTTTGATTTAAAAAATACTTTATCATGTGCCAGAGGTAAACAGAAATAGAAAAGACTTTGTATACGATCTTATCAAGTTTCAATTAAAAAAAAAAAAAAAAAACTAAGGATAATTTCAAATGGAGCATTTTCCATTTATTTGACCTATGTTTTTTATTTTATTAAAATTAGCGAAAAAAGAATTTTTGACTTTTCTTTTTCTAAGATATAATAATCTTCGATTTGTTGCTTATATTAATATTTCACTGTACTATTATTTTTGTAGTATTTCACAAATCGAATATATAAAATTAATAGAATTGATAACAGAATATTTTAAAGAGCAGCATTTAACCCGCAAACCTCTAAACCAGGGGTGGCCAACCCAAATGATCTTGCGAGCCTCAAATTACACATCCCCATGAGATTTAGACTCTCTATAGACATTTTTTGGGAGTGAAAAATTGAAACATAATTATATTATTATTATGACAGGACCGGGTAAAATACTAAGTATTTCAAATGCAAAATACAATAAAAGACAACCCATTTTTATAAGTAGCCTGTCGCTACTAAATTCTTGGGACAATTTCACATCTTTACAGATGCATATGACACTGATTATAATATTGACAATTAAATTGGATGTTGGGTTCGAAACCGTGTAACTCAACAAAATTTAAAAAAAAATTTTAAATATTGAACCGGGAAAAATACTCTGATCTAATACTTTAAAATAAGTATTTGAAATACAAAATACTTAGAACTTTAAAATACAAAATACTTAGAACTTTAAAATACAAAATACTTAAAACTTTGTTACAAAATACAAATGTATTTCAAATACTTTATTTCAATTCCAATATTTGAAATAATGCCCAGCCATTATAAAATAAATAAATTTTGTAAAAGTGTAATGAATCTCGCAGGCCGCGGGTTGGCCACCCCTGCACTAAACCATTTCTGGTCCTTTATGCAACTATAAATAATTGTCGCAAAGAAATTTAGTTATTATTTAAATTAGCTGAATTCTTTTTATAAAATTAATAAATTTGATTTAAGTTATTATATTAATTTCAAGATAATAATTAAGTCTAATTTGTTTGTTTTAGAATTAGATAGTCATTTTGAATTAAGGGAAGAGCAATATGAAATTCACATTGAAAGAACGTCAGCTGGTCTTGGCTTATCAATAGCTGGTGGCAAGGGATCGACTCCATTCAAGGGTGAAGATGAGGGTATATTCATCTCGAGAGTCACTGAAGGAGGCCCAGCAGATATTGCAGATCTTAGGGTAATTGATCAAATGACAAATCTATTTATTAATATACGAAAATTCTCTAAATTAAATTTTTTTTACAGGTGGGAGATAAAGTCCTTTATGTTAATGGCCATTCCGTAATTAGTGTCCATCATTATGATGCAGTTGAAATTTTAAGAGATTCGGGGAGTAAACTTGACCTTGTAATTTCTCGTGAAGTTGGTAGAATTGTGCCTACAAATTCAAAGGTAATTTTCCAAATCAGTATTTAACTATTCATTTCACTAAATATTGTTGTATGTACCATCTATTGCAATAGTATTGAGACTAAAGCCCGGTAGTTAGGCAGCCATAATGGCACACGTTTACTAAACTTTTTTCTAATTAAAACATTGAGATAATTTTTATTTCGATATTTATACTAAAAATATAAATTTTTATGGTTATTCTTTTGTTAAAAAGGGTCGTTCGGCCTATTGTCTGGTTTAAAAAAGGTATTTCTCACACAGACAAGCTGCCATTTTGGCTGCCTAACTACTGGGCTTTAGTCCCAATACTATTGCAATAGATGGTTTACATGTCACATTTCTAAATCAAATAGAACCATTTTTCGATAAAATCCTCTTTTTTAAATATCTCTCGGCCCCCGAAAAGCCCAGACAATGAAATTTTGAAATTAAGATCATAGTAGAATAGAAAATACTATGATTGACTCAAAATGATCCACTGTCTCTCAATTTTTAAGTTTTGAATAACTATTTAGATTTCTTGAGCCAAGATATTCAAAACTCACTCTTGTATATTTAATAATACGAAAGCAGGTACCCAGTCAGAAAAAAATTAAATAAAAAATTAAAATTAAAATTAAACAAAACTTACTAATATAAGTCTTTATCGATACTTTTTATTTTCTCTTACCTATATATCTAATATATTGAGAGAAAGTATTGCGATCATGTCAAAAAATTCGATGTCTTTGAGATTTTGATGAAAATACATGTTTTGAGGTCCCCTGAATCCAAAAAAGTGGGTCCCGCAAATTGGTCTATGTGTCTGTCTGTATGTGACAATTTTGGCCATGAAGGAAATGAGCTACGAGGTTGAAATTTTATATTTAAGTTAGGTACCCTCCCGGATAGTTAAAGTAGGCTTTTGAACAAATCAGCCAAAAGTACTAGTACTTTTTCAGTTTTTTTTTTTTTTTCGATTTTTTCAAAATTGACTCTAACGATTTTGATTAAAATTCATAAATCAACTATTTTTTAGATGGTCTTTAAAAAGTATTTCAGTGAAATTTTTTGTGAAAATGGTTTAAAGTACATTTTACTGATGTAGTATTAAAGATTTTTCAAATTCATTTTCCGCCTCTTCCGACCATAGAGCCAATGTTAAATCCCTATGGGGATTAGCATGTAAATTTGGAATTGGTAATTTTTACACATTTAAAAAAAAATTTTCCAATTCTTATGAAATTTTGTATTTATTTAGGATTCTCTATTGTGTATAACATATCCAAATACGAGATCAAAATTTTGAAAAATAATCAAAGTTTATTTCAAGCAGTCAACATATAAAACTCAAGTCAAGTTTGGAACTAAGGTGCTATGGGGAAACTAAATATATCTCGCTACAAAAAAATCTGGTGCGCCAGTCACACGAGATTTTTAATTTTTACAATAAAAATATAACTGAATTAACCATATTATTGTGATGTTTTTTAGCGGTCATCGCCTTCACCCGAGTCCACACCCACATTTCGGCAAAATAACACTGGTTATGGAATGGACTCAGCATGTTCGAGTTTAAGCACGAGCAGAGCACCCAGTGCTACGTCCCATGTTTCTGTCAACACCTCAGGTTTTGAAAGCGTTGGCAGGACCGAGAACGGACAAGGCGAACCTTTAAAAGAACACAAGACCAAGGTAAACTATATGTCCATCTAAATCTTTTTATTTTAAAGAAATCAGCAGTCAATCATTATTATAATCAAAAAAGCATTATCTTAATTATTTTTTTTTACAATATTTTAAATATGTTGTTAAAGTTTGACTCCAGTTAGTGCATATTTATAAATTAATAAAAAAATGAAAATTATAAAAATTAAATTTAAATTAATTTTTATAAAAACATTTCAAATTTTGTTTTTACAAGTTAATTTCTTTTTCAGCAGATAAAAAAAGTACCTGAGCCACTTAATACTTTTCGAGATGGCGAAATTCAAAAACAACTTATCCTTACAACTCTGATACGAGATCAAAATGGTCTGGGATTCAGTATTGCTGGAGGAAAAGGATCTCCTCCTTTCAAAAACAATTCAAATGTAAATAAACCTTTACAATTTTAATATTAAATTTAAATTCGACTTGAGTCTTAGTACACGACATAGTTGTCTTTTGACTTGTCATTAAGAAACGAGTGAAGGAATTTCGCTCCGAGTCCCTGTCTTCTTTTCCTGGAAGGCACATATTGTTTTATTTTTACTTTCTCTTTCTTAATATGTTAATATATAAACGTCAAAAATTCGATGTCAAGATTTTGATGAAAATACACGTTTTGAGTCCAAAAAAGTGTGAGGGTTGATACTCAACGAAATTATATCAAATGAATAAACACATAATAATAAAGACATGTTTCCCTGGACGTGAAGTGCAGATGATTTAATTTATTTATTAACTATTAGTAAGAGAAAGTTTAAAATATATATTTCCCTATTTACTTTATTATATTTTTCAACTAACAAGGTGATGTCGATAATTGTAAAATCGATTTTTGAAACAGCCTTAGTTTATTTGATAGTTAAGGTTGAAAAACTGTAATAAGGGCTAGCCTTAATTGACTTTAGTTTTCGCTTAATTATTATAGTTTCATGTTCAAATTAACTTACATACATGACGCGACTTATATAGGAAAATTGTAATTTTTTTTTTAATCTAAAAATGTAAAAATCATTAATATCCAAACTATAATAATTAAGTAAACTGGTGACCAAGTCAAAAATAAATTTCGTATTTATTTAAAAATTAACGGTTAAATAGTTCAGCACTCTTGTAAAAGATGGCAGGCTAGTCTAACAGCCGGTATAACAGCCAGCATTATCAAATCACTTATATTTTTATCCTGTTATAAATGATGAATAATATAAAATAATATTTATAAACTATTCAATATTAAAAGATGTACGAAAATCAAACAAATACATGAGATTAAATATAGCCCTACCATCCTGTCATCAAATTTTCAAAATAGTTGGGCTTTTTGGCTAAATTTTTGAGACCCCTAACGCCATCTTATCTGCAAAATCATGCGAACAGCTTTGCCTCCCAAAGCGCCTTAAGCTTCTTCCCTCTTAAATTTATTTGTAACAATTAATTAATTTACTTAATTATTAAAATATTTTTTTAGGCCATATACATATCACGGATTACTGAGGGTGGTGCTGCTGAGAAGGATGGAAAATTATTAGTAGGCGATAAAGTAACATCGGTAAGAAAACTTTCATATTAATTTTGGGTCATTGGCTTATTTAAAAGAACGATCTTCGCTTTAGATAATAATATTATTATTAACACTTACTCAAACTACTATTTTAACTTACTAATATTTTTCTTGTTAGATATAGTTTGAATATAATAATCATCCTATTTTCTGTGCCTTTTAAATATATGCCCACAGATTAATGGTGTGGAAATGGAAGGTGCCAGGCACGAACAAGCCGTATCGATGCTAACTGGTCATGATAGGTTCGTCCGCTTAGTTGTGGAAAGAGAAATGTTTCTACCAAGGAACTCATTAGGTAGCAGTTCTTCTCCATCGCCGAGTCCGGGACTGGAGAAGTCACCCCGTGTCTTTGGAGTGCCCAAACCTTACACTGGCTTATATACCAACAGCTATATGGCGAATCGACCCGGATACACAGCATATCGAAGACCAATATCCGAACACCAGCCTAAAATGGAGACTTCAAAGTCACCAGTGAACTCTATATCAAGTGTTGAAGGTGGTGGTGGTGAGAGTGGTGTAATAAACGGTACAACTGCTACCATTAAACCAATACCCGAGGTTCAGGAAGCGCCTCGACCAGCACCTCGAAACCTAACTCGAAATCAATCTGACGCAGAGACAACAGAACCCACCCAGGTACTACCCAAGCCCATCACCAACGAGGAATTCCAGGCGATGATCCCGACTAAATTCCTCCAGCCCTCCCCATCTCCAACGCAAGACTCAAATTTTGGCCCCACTGTTACTGTGACCATCAAGCAACCCGAAGTTCCCATGGGAGATATTGAATTCCCTCCGGCGCCCACAGCTCTCGGTAAAGTCACCGAAACGATCACAAAGAGTACCTTCACTGAGACGGTTGTGACACGAGTCACCGACAACAAGCAGGTCCTTCCAGTTATTATTGAGGTTAGTCGAGAATTCTTGTCTGCTTCAATTCAGATTCATTTAAATCGAATTCAAGCAAGACTCTAACGCTTTTTCTCAATTCATCTAGAACTTATTAGGTCAATTTCATAAATCTTGGTTTAAAATTTACATTCTTTATCAAGTTTTAACCATTTAAAATTTTCTTATTCTATCTTGACTTTTATTAGTCCCTCTCTTCGGGACAGTCACATAATAAAAAATTTATTTCTAACAGCTCTTAAACTGTGAAATAAATTCAAATGCGTCCTATTTTTCCAAATAAATTGGTTACATTTAGATCCGTTTTCTCTCTCATAAATTAAACAAAAATTTCTTCTGTTGCAAATCTCATAAACCAAATCTGGTATTTCAATGAGAGTCTTTTTTTTGAAATTTTGTATTCTCAAAGAGGATCTATAATTATTTTCATTCCAAAATGCATATAACTTTTTGAGTTATTAATTGTTGAATTTACGTTTTTTTCCAAATGAAATGTGTGGGAAGGAGATTCAAGTCTTTCTCTTAGGTCCTTTTGCTTGAAATAATTTAATCAAATTCAAAGGAAATCTTGTAAATGTGAGAGCAAAGCAAATGCGAGGGACCGCCACTGTCATAAATTCAGATATTTTAGGAATTTTCTAAAGATTCTTTAGCCTGAAGAGGAATACAGCCAGGTAAGGAGCCTCTATTATTAAATCAAACTCCTTTGTTGACGTTTCGGGCAACTTTATTGTGCCATCTTCAGTTGCATAAGAGTTTTTTTTAGAAAATAGAGCTGTCAATCGTCTGTCCATAAGCCAGTCATATATAATATCAAATAATGCACATACATTCTTTTAACATGTGATGATACTTGCTCAAAGGCGAATTTCGAAACTTATGCAACTGAAGATGGCACAATAAAGTTGGCCGAAACGTCTTGCAACAAAGGAGTTTGATTTAATAATAGAGTCTTCTTACCTGGCTGCATTTCTCTTCATTCCTGTTATTCAATTCTACACAGCCATGATTCTTTAGCTTATTTGTTTTTCGAAATTCAGCACCTCTGACTTTTTTTCCTATAGCAACTCATGTTTGATTCGATAATAATATTAGAATCGTAGTTTTTAAAAAAAGTAATTTTTTTAATTTGAAATAATAAATTACCTTTTTAAAGATTAAAATAAAATTTTGGGCTTTCATACATTAAGAGCATTCAAAAGACTGAAAATAAGATTATTATCATACAACTTGATGCTCAACTTAATATAACACTAAATTTTAACAAGCTTCATTTTGCTGTTAGATCTCCCAGTTGAGTCTCTCCCCCCCTACTCTTATTTATTTTTTTCCCATGTTCTTCCTGTTTGCTTGGGACAATAGTTAACATAGGTTTTTAGAACTTATGCATCCTTTAAATTCAAATCACAATATCTTATACTATTAAACAAGCAATGTACAGTGAGGGACAATATTAAGTCCCACCCATGCGTTTTGTACTTGTGATTATTTCATTGTTCAAAAAAAAAAAAATATTATAATGGAAACTTTCATGGTTCAAACCTAGAAAATTTCCAATAAAGATTTTCATTTTCTTTTATAAAAACAATGAAATAATCACAAGTAGAAAACGCATGGATGGGACTTAACTTTGGCGCTCACTGTACGTTTGCTTGTAACCACATATTTCGTGTATATAAAACAAATTGTGTTAGAGCTCGTCTTTGTTTATGTACTTTTTTATTTTTTTTAACTTTCTCGAAACTCGCTTTAACGATTTCTTACAAATTTTAAATATTTCCTATTTGCTGTATTCAAAACAAACTATGTTTGATCTCGTCTTTGGGAAATCTCTAGTACTTTACTGATGTACTTTTTTTTCAATTTTCTCGAAATTCGCTCCAATGATTTCTTTCAAATTTTAAAGATATAATTTACTATAAATATTTCCGGTAAACAAAACAAATTACGCTAGATCTAGTTTTTGGAAGTCTTCGAGTATTAGTAATTTACTGATGTGCTTTTTTATTTATTTATTTATTTATTTTTTTCAATTTTATCAAAAAAAAAAAAAAAAATACACCGAGCTCCAACTCGGTCATCCCGGAACTATATTTAAAATGAAGACAATTTCAAAATATAAACTTTTTTTCTTAAATTTGCTTTTTAGTACAGTGATCGTTTTTACAATATTAAATTATTCAAATAATCTTAGTTAAAAATTTTATTTCTTACAATATAATAAAAAACTTTAGATTAGCTTTATATTTTATTTAATATTTTTATTTTTAAATAAAAAGGATTAGAGAAATGTTTATTTTAATATATTAATAATTTGGGAGAACCCCGGTAGCCATCGGTCATGCTATTTATAATAAATATATATTTATGTATACTATACCCCTAAATAGCCTGAGCAGTCGAGTGGGTAAAATTATAGCAAAAACTATACGGTAAACAAAAATGGAATCAAATACGGATGATGAATCTATTAAATTATGGAAATTTAATAGAAAAATGATGAACATTGAAGAAATTGGTATTTTTTAAATATGTTAAAGTGTTTCGATTTTGCTGTTGCTTTGTGAATAATAAGACAGTAGAATAGTGCCAAAATAATTTACTAGATGATTGAAGAATTTGCACTTGAATTATCGACCTTGGTTAGTTTGAGCGTTGGGAAATTTACTACTTAAAGGCGAAAATCGACCATTTCTCAAGGGGTAGATGTCAATTACCCACATATTATACCTTTTTTCCTAAAGAAAATAGTGAAATGAAGTGGGACCTAAATACATGGATCTATGTTTCTGGTATTTATATTACTTATACCTTAGATATACAGTATGGCTTAAACATGTTGTTTTATATGGTAAGTATATTGATATAATATAGAAATTATCTAATCTTCTGACTGCATCCTAAATTAACAACTATTTCTTGTCTAACCACATCCAATCCCATTAATTAGAAAATCTTAAAATTCATAAGTCAAAAATAAGCCCGATCGAGCCCAAAAACTTCTTGTAATCGCTATCTAGGGGAGAGACTGAATGTAAATCAAATTTCTTTGGGTTCTTGACTTGGGCTTCCAGTTAGAAATTAAAACAAACCCATTCAATGGCGATCCCAGGATTTGGTTATAGGTTTTCCTCGGTGCCACTCTCACGATTAGACTTGAGCACTATTTCTTTGTATTTCCTATGAGCTGTTTCGCTCCGAGCGACTGCCGCTAGAGTCGTTAACAATAATCGTTGGCAGTCCAGTAAAAAGTAAATATAATCGTTAGTCCTCAACGATTATTTGATTAATCTCAGCACGAAGTCAAACGGTTTAACAGAAAGATGGACAAATTCTGAGAACTTTTTATCGTTTTTAGATAGGAAATGATCACTTTTTGGTACAGACCCTTCATTTCTTAGTTCAAACATACCTAAGTTATGAAGAAGTATTTCGTCTACTTCCATCGTACACATTCCGAGCAAAATGTTATCAACGATTAAACGTTTAACCATTATCGTTCAACAATAATCGTTGAACGATAGTCGTGGGAGTTGCACCGAGGAAAACGTACCTTAAGGGAAATTTTTGATGTAGGAGAGGGAGAGAGAGGCAGTGGCGCCTTCAGACTAATGGGTGTAAAGTACTTCAAATTAGCATCAATAAAAAACTTTGGTATTATTATTATTATTCTGTCTAAAGGCCCCTCTGGCCCCCCTGGTACCGCTATTGAATCCTCCTCAAATAAGTCCGATTGAGCTAAAAAGCTAATCAAAAGATTAGTTGAAAAATGCAGATCAAAACAAAAATTTAACATAGCCATAATTCAGACCCTCCCCCAGAAAGAGAAGACAAGAAATTAATTCAATTAATTATAAATATGTTTTCTTATATAAATTATTTTGTTCACAGGATGTAATCTTGATAAAAGAAGGAGGTTCGCTTGGATTCAGTATTATTGGTGGAACAGATCATTACTGCACACCTTTCGGAATCCTTGAGCCAGGAATTTTCATTTCGCATGTATATATCAAATATACTAATAGATCTTTTTAATATTATCTTATTAAAACTTGTTTATTCTTACAGATGGTTTCCGATGGAATTGCAGCAAAATCTGGCAAATTAAGAATGGGGGATAGAATTCTTAAAGTTAATGATGAAGATGTAACTAAATTGAAACATAAAGAGGCCGTTATCAAATTACTAAAACCGGGTGATCAACTTAAATTAACGGTTCAACATGATCCTCTGCCAGAAGGCTTCCAGGTATTTTATATTCCATTTATTTTTGCCAGATTCAAAACTTTTTTTATATATTCATTTAAATTTAAGATAAAGTTTTCTATAAATTTTTTTATTAAAATTCCTATTCAATGAAAATAATAGTCAATTTGTATTGGTTGACGTGTCATGTATAATATTTGAGGAGATGGGCTGTAAATAAAAATCGTTAAGTCTTCTCAGGTCAACTAAAATGAATTAGGTCCGCCACAATTACCAATCCATGGTGAATTTTTTCACTACCATGCTCTCAGATTCTTTAGAAATTCAAGGAACAAAATTTAACAATAATAAATCTTTTTGGCATTTGTCTACGATTTTAATTTAATATTAAATTTTTTTTATATTGCATATTTATAACAAAAATCGGTAGATGTACTCTATAATAAAAAAAAATTCTTAAATTTATTTTATTTTCAGGAACTTAAAATTGTAAAAGAAGAAGGAGAAAAATTAGGAATGCATATAAAAGGAGGACTTCGGGGCCATCGGGGGAATCCCTTAGATAAAAACGATGAAGGTGTCTTCATTTCTAAAATAAATTCAGGTGGTGCCGCAAGGAGAGATGGTCGTCTCAAGGTATATAAAATACATTATTTTTATTTTTGAAAACATTGCTCAAGAATATGAAAATGTTTTTAATTTAAGAGGGTTTTGAACTTGTCTTATATTTAATCTCGCTTGTTTCCAGGTGGGAATGAGATTATTGGAAGTTAACGGCTTTTCCTTATTAGGAATTTCACATCAAGAAGCTGTTAAAGTTTTAAGAAATTCGGGGAACGAAATACAGTTAATAGTATGTAAAGGTAAAAAAAGATATATTTATTAACTAATATTTTTACAATTTAGTTTTATTTTTGATTTTATTTATATTTTTTATTTTTTAGGTTATGACAAAGCAGAAGTAGAAAGATTATTAGCTGAAGGGAAAATAACTAAAGAATCTAAATCTGTTTCTCAAAGCGTTTCAAGTTTAGATAGAGATGATGAAGACACTCCTTTTATCAAACAGGTACCATCTAAAATTTATTTTTGAATTCCACTAAATATCCCGTTTTATTTCAATATGGTAAAATACCACAATGCATGCATGATCTTAAATTTGCACCAACCTTTAAATATTATAAGAGGATCCCCAATTTAATATCACAGCGCCACATAGTTCTTATCTTTTCATTGATATATTTTTTGTCTTTTAGGAAGAACAAATGAAAGAAGAATTATTGGCTTGGGAGAATGAAGATAAAGAAAGAATGGATCAAGAATTAGTTTTATTACAAAATCAACAACAAATTGAATCTTTGGTAGAAACAAGAGAAAAATCTACTCCAGAAAAGGTAAGTAAAATAAATAATAAACTATATTATAAATTATTGTAATTAAATCATTATTACTCTAATTCATAACATATATAGAGCCGACGCAAACCCTCTCCAAACCAAAAATTCAAAAAAAGTTATTTTTTTTTTTATAATTAAATATTTAATTATATAAATTTCGCGGCTCATATATAATATCTTAAATATTATATATAATTTCTTATTTATTAATATTTTTTTTTAATTTAAAAAAAAGTGATTTTTTTTTATTAAAAAAAAATACTTTAAAAAGTAATCTTAATAAGAATAGATCATCTGCAAATCTTAAAAATTAATTAGTTGTCAAGTTCAAATTAACGCGTTAATCTTGAAAACAAGTGTGACCGGAAAGAAATGAATTAAAATTGTATTCTATAAAATGTTATAAAAATTAAGTTAATTTTGAATAAAGTATTTGTGTGAAATTATGTCAAAGTGAAAATAATTTATTTTTGTGATTTAAATAAAGTTTAAATAGTGTTAAATGAGTATAGGGAATAACGTATAGGAAGATGGGAACTAATAACATAAGAAGTAATTAAGCAATCCTACGCGAGATGGACTCTTGTCGATTGTTAATTAAATTTACTCGCGTTTACAAAAAGGGTTAAAAGGAAATAGTTCAAACTATAATTTTTCTTTTAAAAATTCAAAAAATCACATAAAAACCCATTAAATAATTTTTCCTTAATTTTAAAAACTCAATTATACTTAATAAATTGATTAATTGAAATTAAGACTCACTTTTGACTGTTTACGCGCGAATCATAGCGTGGGCAAAGAAAATTGAAAAAAGGAAAACATCCGATCATAAAACATCAGCTGTGACAGAAGCCTATAAATAATTAAGTGAATTAAATCTAAAAATCAGTGAATAATAAAATAAATTATATCAGTGAATTATTAAAACAAGTGAATAAATAAAAATAACCATCTTTATGAATTATTTGCCATCGAATAAATCAAGAAATGAAGACGAGAGATTCTTCCTTCACCAATGCTTTGACACCCTTGAAAATTCTTCAAGTCAATTTGAAGATGATTTTAGTTGAGTATAAATAAATAAATTTTTCAATTCAATTTTAAATAAACAAACATTGAATATGATAATTTTAACCTGTTACAACTATCTAATATGAATAATATTTAATTATTAATATTAGATTTAATTAATAATAAAATCATAAAATAAAACAATTTTATGTTAACAAAGATAAAAACCACAAACCAAAAATGCAAAATATTCATAATATACCGTTACCTGATGGAGGATCGAAAAAAAAATCGATAAATCGATTTTTTTTTTATAAAATTCAAAGATGATTCATTATTACTCACACCATATTAATTCACGTTAATTAACTACACACCCAAAATTAAAATATAAAAGCATAGAAGAAGATTAAGAATAAAGAAGAATAAAAATGGATTAAGAAGAAAGCAGAAGAGAATTAAGAAGATAAAAAAAAATAATAATAACAAATCATATTATATTACGCATTTACAAAAAAAAAACACTTGTAAGTCAGATTAAAATTCACAAAAGATAAAGACTCATATTGTTGTAACAGATGATCTATTTTATAAATGAATTATTAAATCTTAAGATTATTCCAATCCCTTTTAATTCAAATTCTTAATTAACATATAAGGAAAAAATATCAATAATTTTTTTACAATTTTATATTTATTAATTCACATAATCTACAAAAGTTAGGGTGCCATCGGGAGTCGAATCACGGATCCACCAATTTGTACTCGGTGTGCTCTACCACTGGACCATAACACGGCATCCGGGTATTTGAATTCACTCAGATTGCTTTTAGTCATCGGGAGAAATGGACATAAATTCGAAGCCACAAATTTCTCCGTCAACCAGGCGCAATCTAGATGGACTATTTGAGAAGACCTCAAATTTAATTAATTAACAAATAAGAAATTATATATATAATATCCCGAGGAGTAAAAAAGCAATCTGAGTGACTTCAAATACCCAAATACCGTCCTGTAGTCCACTGGTTAGGGCACACCGAGTACAAATTGGTGGATTCGTGGTTCGACTCCCGGCGGCACCCTAACTTTTGTCAGTTATTTGAATTAATAAATATTAAATTGTATGAATTTTCTTCACGGCTTATGATAGCCTAAGTGATGTATATAATATCTTATATATTATATATATAATTTCTTATTTAATAATTAATTTTTTTATGAATTAACAATTTCATCCTCTAAAAAGGTATATTCCAGATTTTAATTAAGTTTTTCTACTTTCTACCCCTAGGTACTTGATGTAGTTCGAGCAGCAGAAATGTTAGTAAATAAACCCTCCAGCCCTACTGAAATGATCGCACCGAAATCACCAGGGGGACCTAAAACAGCCGATCTAAAAACGACAACCATCGTCATGAGCAAACACACACTAGCTCCGCAGACGAGTTCGGTGAGTGCTTAAATTTTTTCCTTTCCTATTTATTAATATTTTTATTTTTATATATTTAATTTCTGGCCATTTTTTTTTCTTTATGTATAAATAAATTATAAAATCATGGTTGCTTATCATCAATCGTAATTTCTAATACTCCTATTACGTATCTTTAAAATAAATAACTTTTCACATAAGATTAAATAATAATAAAATTTAGCAGCAGCCAAAAAAAAAGATAATAATAAAACACATCATACAACTTTCTCTTACTTCACAAGTTGCTTGCGATATTTTAGATATAAATATTCATTCAATGGGCCGATTTTTCCAAAAAAAGAAATTTAATTATTTTTTTTTAAAATAATTTATAAATATTTTATACATTAATGGTTAAATAGTCTTCCAAATGTTGAAAGCCAAAACTTTTTATTATTTTTCAAAAGTGAGCATAATAGGCCAATTGATGGGGATTTGATTACGAAAATAAATCATGGTAAAATTTTTATTGTTATAATCACTTTATTTAAATGCCAATATGAGATACCTAAGTTATCCCCTCCACCGAGTTGAGCTTCGGCAAATAGGATGATAAACCTTATTTTTTCCAAATTAATTCAAAAACGACGCAAAAAACAAAAAAAAACTATTATTATACAAGTAATAGAGTTTGAAATTCTTCCTTGAATGAGTACCAAATTGTTAAAATTTGATTGGCGAAGATGTATGAAAACAAAGCTCAAAAATGCCAAATTTTTTGATATTTTATATTTTGTAACTTTTATATCGTAAAATTGACGACAAAATACCAGAAGAAGAAAAATTATAAAAAATTAAATTCCCTTCTTAATCGTCGCTTATATTATTGTTGATTGACAAAATTTTTGACCAAGGAACTTTTTCGATAGGGTCCTGTCACATGCAACCAGGAAGAATAAGAGTATGAGGGTGAACAAACTCAGAGATTAAGGAGATGCTTATTTAAGTTAGATTTGAGATTATAAGTTTTGGAAAAAATAGTGGCAGGAAGATTGTTCCATTAGATCTTGAGAAAGAAAGAAGACTGGCATTGACTAGTTCTACTAGTCACAAGTTCGCCTGAACATCGACCATAGTAATATCTATAGAGAGTGGCAATGCCGAGACATTTCTCCAATGACTCCAGGAACGTCTTAGAAAATCCATCACCGAGCAGTTACACTGCATGCTTTTGAATCGAGAGAGGAGGGAACGTGCTAGGAGGCCCTTATCGATATTTGTTACCCCTCAAAGCAAGGACGAATCTTGGTCAAGATTCCGAGATCGTCGTTAATTGGCCCCTATCTCGTTTAATAACACTAGTTGATTACTATCATCCGCAAAACAGTGAACTTAGAGGTCACTGATATACATGAGAAATAGGGTGGAAAAGAGAACCGAAACATAGGGGACTCCTGCCTTAATCAGATCAGAAGACATTCCATCGACAACCACTGAGATCTTTCGACTAGAAGATTAACACTTAATATACTGCCAAAGCAAAAAGGCCAGAGGATGGAAATTTGACATATACATTTTTATACGATATCTGTTCAAAAGCCTTCGAGATATCAAGAGCAACATCAACGGGTTGATCCATCGGCCTTTAAGGCTTTATTCCAGAGTATGTGACTTGGCTAAAAATATTCCCTATTAAACTACCCTGTCTGTCCGTATTGAATTGTCTCGTATAATAGGCCATAATATTCCAGATGAATGATTAAGAAATTTTTAAGAATTTTTTTTTTATTTTTCACCTTTTTGTCAAATAACTTCTTATATATTTCACTAAATACTCTATTTCAATTTTATTTCCACCATAGAATTTACAAGACCCCAAATCCTGTTTATAATCGATAACTTTTGAATTTATAAATTTTTATTTATATTTTGTTTAAATATTTTCTCCTAATTTTTTTAAAATTTCAAATCAACGGCATCCTAAAGCTAATTTATTTTACATGTTATTGTATATTACTTAAAAAAGTCAATTGAATTATTTTTATTAGGCTGCTTTTGCCTTATCTTCATTTTAGCTTAAATACCAAATTTTTTTTTAAAGAACAAATATTCTTTGGTGATTTCTGTTTTTGTTAGGGTCCTTTGGTTCCCCCCATTGGGGGGGGGGCCCTATCTAGGCTTTTCTCTTCGCCTGGGTCCAAATAGGGCGGTTGACCATGCTTTATAATAGGAGTTTGATTTGAAGACTGGGGGATAAATGATAAATTTTATTTTTGACCAACCACAAATTTCGATGAGCGAAATTGGGGTTATTTATAAAAACTCAAAATTTCCTCTCCACTTTAGACTTTCTCCCCATTTTTATTATAAAAAAATACCAGAGATAAGGTTGTGAAGAAATAATTTACTTTTGAAAAAAAATTTAATTTTTATCCTTGTACCAAAACCCTTCTTTTGCTATTACAAAACACTTAAACATCGAAATACAATAAATTTTATATTTAAAAAATATCCATAATAAAAATTATTTCTTTATGGAATATTAAAATAAAAAATATATTTCGTAGTAAAGCTGGATTTTTGAGTTTGAGATTAAGGGAAATGGAACTAGTAGAGCTGCCTCCACGCCTTCCTTTTATTTACAGTTATTTTGGCGAATATAACATAAACCAGGGTGTTTGAAGGTTTAAGGGTTAAAAAATAATGAAACGCTTGGAGGGGCCTTTTTGAATCGGTCCTTATTAAATACAGTCATTATAAATTAATAGTTTGAAGATGATAATTGTTATATTTATTTAAATATCTGTTAATACAATTGTGGAAAATTAGACTGCAACTCTGCTGGTTTCACTCTGCTTAATGTAAAATAAAAAATATATTGCCCACTAAATTTTTTTTTTTTATTTTGAAAAAATTCTTTAGATAAATTATTTAATGTATATTTATAGATAGATAATTTTTTTATCCTCTGTTATCTATGCTCTTAGTTTTCTTAGAGTCCTCATTTATAGCACCCTCACCAAGCCCGTGAGCTCCAGGATCTTGAGAGTATCTAGGGCTGATAATTTCCCACGACTTCAGGCACTATGTTCCCAGATATATTCTCCTCTTGCAGATCAGAGCTCGAAATCCTTGAGGAGGTGTGCCAGGGATTCTCTACCTCTTTGCAGAATCTGCATGTGCCGTCATCACCAGATCAAATTTCTTAAGGTGTCTTCCGAGTTTCCATGAGAAACCCTGTTAGTATCCTGTTTTTACTTAATTTTATACTGGCCCTATTTCCTTTATGGTTGTGATTTCCAAGGAGTTCATTGGCCTGTGTTAGTTTTGAATTTGTCACCATAGTTTGGCTCTTCTATCCTTTTAACCAGAGTTTCGTGAATAGTGTGTGCTCCTATTCCAGTAAAGTGAGAGGGGCTAATTCCTCCTTTCTTACTAACGTATCTGCACGTAACGAATTTCTCCCTACCCAACATCTTTAACTTGTTTAGGCATTCCCAGACCGTCTTGGGGCTGATTAATGGCGAACTCTGCCTTGACGGCAAAGTAGCTCTATGACATAATTGCTATGTTTTGTTCCTAATAAAATTATCACTTGTCAAGGTTGAGTTGTTTCTATTGCATGTTCCTTTGCTTGCAAAATATTTGAATAATATCAACAGGACTTAATAAGAATATTATAATCTTGAAAGATGCAAGATTTTATAGCTGGAATAGTTGACGAGGAAATAAAAAGAATAGCAGCTATTCTTTTTATTTCCTCATCAATATTAAAATCCTTTAGATTAATGTTTTATCCTCTCTAAATTTTTTTTTCTTGTCAATAAGGTTCTTTTTTTTTCGACGTTAGTCCTAATATGATTTCCAGTGGGGCATATTTTATTGCTCTTGCAAATATATGTCACTCATAGCACTTCGTCAAGTCCTTTCCTCATTGATCTTAACAGAGTTCTTCCATACCAGATTACCAAGCCATCCATAGGCCATCAGTGTATACCTCATACTCGGCTCAAATGTATTGAGACGGTTGGCAGCTAATGAATTATTGGTCATGGTTTTGGACCTTATGCATCCACTCTCAAAATAAAATAAAAAAAGGCAAAATAAGCAATTCATTAATTTCCAACCTTCTCAATTCATTTGCAAACATTCATTTCAGTACTTCTGGGTTAGCCCCAGGATTTTACTGCGAGTCAAATAAAAAGAAATTTCAGACTTTTTGGATAAAATTTAAGCTGTATTCATTATTTCTTGTGGGAAAGATTTGACCTTATGGTTATACGTATATACCGGTAGCTATAGTATGCATATCAACCCCTTGTATATATTTATTGATTATACTATATTCATAACAAGTAAAATTATTAATGTGATATTTATTTTTGCTGGTGGTTCTGCTTCCTCTGGCCTCCCGAGAAGTCTAACCCGGGATTTCAAGCCAATCCAGGCCTCGGTGAGCAAACTCTACATTACACATTTTCCAACAATTCCAACTATTATCATTAAATTTGAATTTACTAATTGTGATTGCTGCTCAATTCACATTCGTGGCATTTTATTTACCCTGCAAAGATTTTTGGTTGTGTAATGGGCACCAATATTAAATGGACCCCCATGAGCTGAATCCAAATGAAGAGCCCAAACGTCGAGTAAATCTCAACAACCAACGCGACGCAACCCGAGAAAATTTATCTTCATGTATTTGTATGTATATAGTATTGTGTAAATATTTAATTCCTGGTTTGACTAAGGACTCCACGTCTCATACTCTTTCCTCGTTCATCCATCTTCCATTCCTTGATCGTATCTTCCACCTTATTGGGTTGAATCTGAATCAGTATTAATATGCGTGTTATCTCTACCTACTATTATTAAAAAAGAAATTTTTGTATGTATGAATGTGCATTTTTTCTCGAAAACGATTAACGATTTTGTTCCAATTTTGTTTGTGTATTTACTAATTCGCGTGTGATAAATCATTTGCCCTAGTTCTCTAATAAAATTTATTTAAGATCTCTAAAACTAAGAAATTTAAATAGTCAACGATGTTTTGAATCTGGACAAGATATTTATCATTGGAGATTACCAATTGGCCAATTAAGTAATTTAAAATAATATAAAACACAAATTTAAACATAGGTGTTTTATTATTATTTTTGAGGATCAACCCCTTGAAAAAAATCGACAAGTAACCACTTCGAATATTCTCCACTTAATTAGTCTAATTTATTATAATTTTTCCCACAAGATTTAAATAAAAAAATATATAAATAATTATAAATTCATAAATTTTAATTCTATTTTTTATTTTTCTCACCTTTCTTAATTTATACAACTTGGCACGCCACCAAATGTTGATTTTTTAACTGAATATGTAAAATTTCATTTTTTAGTCTAACTAATCTGGAGTTGGGCAGGGAAACCTTTTTTAAATGGAAAGCCACATTCATTTTCGGCAATAGCAAAATAGGGGAAATTTCACACTTCAAATCACTATTTACTAAGTGAAACTCTAACTGCTTTTTGAGGTTGTGGCTGGTGATGTGATAATAATGGAGGAATGGAGATTTCAGCCAAATTGGAATGATCCAGGTTCAATAAAACTCCCAGAATAAGACGTTTCGGCCTGAATTTATTTGGCCATCTTCAGTTATTGGGAATTATACACATAGTGCAAGTGCACATGTGATCAAACCGGGATTTGTCAATAATAAAATTTTTTCGCTTCATACAAAATTATATGGCTTCTGTGCCCAAGCTCAGAGATAAAATGAAACACTAATTTACAATATTCTTGACAAAATAGATATAGGCCATATAAAATTTAAAAAAAATGTAACAACTAAGATATTCAGATCATTTAGAAATCGAATGAGTTGTGGTGAGGGAGATGCGTATGTATGTTTAAAAGATTTTATATCTGTACTGATGAGCCGAGCAAGTTTTGTTTTATTTTGTGACGTTTTCCAGCTTTGTGATTACATGTTTTTGTTTTGTTAACCTATAATTATAATATATTTGTACTTTATAATTGATCTTGTTTTGGCAATATATTTTTATTCTTGGGCTGAGGTGTGATGCGGCTGAAATATCCACAGAAGTTTTGTTTTATTTGGAAATATAATAGGATTTATATTTTCAATTTATTAAAAGAGATAATAAATTCGAAAAAATGAAAATTTATTACAATCATGTTAGGGTTTTAAATGAAAAGTGAATTTAATATTGATTTAAAAATTTCAAAATAATACAGAATTAAAGAACTTGAGTATAGAGAGACCATATAAGATCTTAGAAGGCGTCACCACCACGTTCGTGTTCCATCGAATGCGACGGAACTTCATTCTAACTAAATTTATCCTTAAATATTCAAGTGTTTGACGATTGTGTCAAGACAATCGATCTTAAAAAACATCGATTATTTCCTCACACATCCCACATCCTAACACCCTTAGTCAGAATGAATCAACATTTTTGACGTTTCGAGCGTCTGTCGCGCTCACCTTCAGGACAAAATAGAGGCTAAGATGTCACTTTCATTGACATAGTTGTATAGCAATGTTTTGATAAATTTGTCTTTGTTTAAGAAATTTTTTTATTTCATTGTTGAAAAATGAAATGACTATTATTCACTTCAGGACCTACGATCATTAAATATTTATTTGAAACTCTCTAAGCAAAATACAATTAATCTTTACATTAAAAAAAAATACAAGATTTACGTCATGTTCGTCATGATAGAGGATTTTAAAATTTGTAAAATCCAAGAAATGACGACACTCGTGCGTGACAAGCCAAGGATGTGTTTTTTTTTTTTTAATCTTTTATTTTTCACCGTGAGTTCGTGCTCGAAAATACATTCCCCAACCTTATGCGTACTTGACCCTATCAAACATTGCAATTATAAAAAATTAGTCATTCAATCTTAGCGCAGGTGTTTCCTGCCACCTCAGGCACCCACATTCTTATGCAAGTACAGTAAAACCCCTCTTATCCGGCCTCGGATCAACCACGAAAACGTGAAATGAAAATGAATATCAATTTTTCACCGAAACCTCGGATTAACCGGCCAGGGTCTCGGTCCCGTCCAGGCCGGTTAAGAGTACTGTAATTGTTATTTAATGGTATATACAAATTATCTATTATTTGTTTGTATGTATCTCAGTAAGCAGTATTAACAATTAATCGTAAGTCTTTTGTTAAAAAAATCTTATCAACAACAACTTTCTCTTACCCTTCTAAGAGAAATTTCTTTCCACCAGATTTTTTGTGTAATATATTTAGTTTCGATACACCTATTTCAAATTATTTTAAATGTTGACTGCTTCAAATAAACTATTTATTTTTCAAAATTTTATCTCATATTTGAATTTTATACACAATATAGATCTAAATAAATACAAAATTCAAAGAATTGGAAAAAAAATTTTAAAGCCTAAAAGTTCTAAAGGGGACCCCTTTGAACGAAATAACATACAAATCCCTATAGGAAATTAACATTTTCCTATGCAGAAAGGGGAGTGGGAGAGACGAAAGTTTCAAGTGAGAGAGAGAAATTTTCTTGAACAATTAAAGACACAAAAAAAAAAAAGGGAATAAAAAATATTTTAATCTAATAAAAGAAAAGATAAACGTTCCATCAACCATTCTACTTCTAGACAAGAGAAAGGGCCAGAGACCCAAAAGAGAAACAAAGACCAAAATCTAGAATAAAAAATCCTGGATTGAGAAACAAAAAAGAAAACCCGTTTTCCGTTTCACTTTTGCGAAATTCCCCCTCACTCCTTCCAAATCGCCACCACACACACACCCACCCCCCCCCTTTCCCCACCCCCCCCTCCCCCAAATACTTGTATTTTGCTTATATAATATTAAATAAATTTTTGATGATTGTAAGTCCTTAAGATGGGACTGATGCGTTCCCGAAATGTCGACGAAATCGAATTATTTGTTTACTGTATGCTTTCTGCCGCACTTCCTGATTCTCTGAATTATCACTCAGCCATCGAATTTCTTTTACTCTTAAGTGAAAATCTCCTTTTACTAGCGGTTAACATTTTATATTTATTGTAATAAAAGGCCATTTGACACTCCTTTAATTAAATACAGTGGTACCTCGGTATACGTCTGCTTTGGAATAACTCCAATTCGGAATACTCCCTGTTTGAATTTTACTTGATTTACTTTAATTTTGGGTTTGATTATTCATTCTACATTACTTATTATGCGAAAGGTTGGTTTGGTACATCTCTGAATAAATCCAAATACAGGGACGGATTAAGGTCATATAACGAGGTACCACTAAAAAGAATTTAACCCACTGAGGAAGAATCTAAACACAAAGGTGTCCTGGTCGTTTCAGTCAGGTCCAGGTGGGTGACCCCTCTCAAATCCGGTCTGGCCAGCCAACTCTCAGTGTGTACTCACCTTTAAGAAAATTTACACACAAAGAAAGAAAGAGAAAAAAACCAGACATATATTTTTGCAAATTCATGATTTATTTTCTACTCAAGGAATGTCAAAATGTATCAAAAAAAAATTCGTTAAAAATAGGAAGACAATACTAATATTTTTGGATGAAGATCCCATGTTGACGTCTTAATAAATACTTTTTTACTATATATTTCATATATAATATATAAGTAAGAGAAAGTAAAATGTGAGTTAGTCCTATAAGAGCAAAAATCAAATTAAAAAAAAAATTTTAGACATAGATATATATATATTCCAGAACATTATATATATATTGATATATCAGGGAGACAGGGGGTAACCAGGTGGAGCTCATGGAACCCCCCTCCCCTAAATGGCCAAGTTTATCCCATTTAAAAAGAATTCGTGCGAAATATGACTCCCTCCCCTCGCTAGATTTTTTGTTGACCATTTTTGTAAAAATTTTTTTTTTTGGTATGTGTCTAATATATATATATGTTACCGTATATATAGGGTGACCATTCTTCCTGGCAATTTTCCGTGCAAATCTCGGATTCTAACACTGTGTTACCCCACTATTATGACTAGAGACCGGGTTTGTAACCTAATTATTAATAGCATCAATTCTGGAAAGGAGTATGAATCATTTCCCCTTTATATCAGATATATTTTCATTTTTTATTTTTAGTTTATATTTATTTCATAAATATTCTATTTATTATTTATATATTTTCAATTACACTTCAGACCTCTATTTAAACGATTTTTTACTTTCCTCCTTCTCCCCTCCCTCCCACATTTAACCCCCCTAACCCTCGTCATAGCTTTCTCATATTTTTTTTTTCACATCCAATCTTTTTTTTTTTTATTTTTTCTTTTTTCTTTTTTTTTTTTTTTATTTTTTGTCACCCATTTCTCACACCACTGTTAATTACAAAAATGCATTCATTTGTAACATATTTTATAATTATTTTGGATCTTTATGCTTTTTCATCCAATTTTCACAATGAGGAAGCGCTCTCTCGCTTACTATAGAAGTAGAGTTCTCACTCAATTCATGCATGGTCCGTGGTTCGATTCCTATTTAAATTAGATTGTTTATCAATAAATCTATATAAATTATAGACTGGTGTCCTAAAATGGCCACCAATGCCGAAAAAGACTCAAAAAAAATACCACATTAAATATTATGATCTGCCGAAAAAGACCTTTAAAAAAATGTGATTTTTTACTTTTAACGAAAACAATTTATTTATAAATGAAATTTTTTTTTTTTACCAATAACCAACACATCGATCAATAAATCTCGGGACCAATCAACAGATGACGCCTCTAATAACAAATCCATATTTCTTTTAGAAGTTAGGCGTCAAAATTTCATCAAATTCCGACATTGTATCATTGAGTTTCAGGGTTTTTATTTTAGTCAAACTACTTTGCTTTAAAAAATGGAAAAACCCAATTCCTTATTTTAATGATAAAATTTTTGTAATATTATTAATACTATGTAGGCAGCCAGGACGAGAAATGAAACACTATTTTATTTCACTGCTCTCGTCGACGTTTCGGGTGCTAATCACCCCCTTCCTCAGGACTGAGCAGGTTCTAACCGAGAGAATTGCTTTAACATCTTGTATTGAATCAAAGCATACCTGCTAGCAATCTTAGAATTAATTATACATTGTAATCTAAATGTCAAAATACCTCAACAAATGACACCTAATTGTTATAATTGACACCTGCTCAGTCATGAGGAAGGGGGCGATTAGCACCCGAATCGCGACGAGCACAGTGAAATAAAATAGCGTTTTATTTCTCGTCCTAGCTGCCTACATAGTATCAATAATATTAGACAATCTTCAGCCAAAGAATTTGCTTTTAATGAGAAAATATACCGTTCAAACTCAGCGATGGCTTGTAAAATGTTATCTGGGCTCTGCTACGTCATGTGGTATTTTTTTCCATTAAAATGCAAAGTTATATTAACACCCGGAATTTTCTTTTTTTTAAATTGTTTTGAAAATAGCAAAATCACTAAAACAAAGTCGGAATGCCATGAAATTTTACACGTAACTTCTAAAGGTTGGTACAGTCGAAAGTGCTTAAGATTGGAGCCTTGAGCTTGGAAAAGCTACTTTTAAGACATCAGTAAGCATTTTGGTTGCCTAAGCTCAAGGCTCCACCCTCGAGCACTTGTGGTCCCGACTTTACTAACTGAAAATGGTATAGATTTGTTATTATTGTCTATTCCTGAGGCTTAATGATCGATATGTTATAATTAATTTTGTAATTTTTCAAAAAAAATATGATTGAGAACTCACGACCGAAGCGAAAACTTCTATTGTAAGATTATTATAGAATTATTGTACGAATCAGGATCAAGTCATTAATATATATAAAATTATTCGTTTGGTCTACAATGTGTGGACATAACAATTATGTATCAATATTATTATAATATAAGAAAGAAAAGATGGGCTTGTGATAACTAAAATACCAGATAAATTACAACAATTGTTTTCTCGGGGAGGCGGGAGCCGATTTACGGATCAGATTCATTCTCTGTCCAGCATAAATTGTGTCTATGGTGTACACAAAGAAGTTTTCACTTCAAAATGTTTTTATCTGCCGGGTCTCTTCTCCCTCCCAACACTCCGGTTTTTAGTCCTTGATGGAACTGACGAAAAAATGGTCATCCTAATTAGCTATATTGTGTAATTAAATAAGATACAGAATTATTTGTGTCATGCTATTTCTTCCGCCAAGTGAAGTGGCTAGAAATGATTTATTTATCTGCCCACCACAGGCATTGATCTTCCTGTTCTTTATATAGCATTGGGTAAATAATAAGGACCATTAATTGTTGTCAATTGTCAAATTTTGTATTTCACTTTTAATATCATTACGTAAATGTTTGTAAAAATAACTGGATCTTTAGAAAAGGAAAGAAAAATAATTAGACTTATGCTTTTATTATTTAAACATATCATAAAAAGCTCACATTGTTGTTTTATGGAAACTAATTGAGGAATTATTAAGTTTGATGAAAAATCATAATTTTTTTTTTTTTTTTTTTGTCAAGAGTATGCAATTTTTCATTTTTTCCATCTTAAAGGTTTTATTATTAATATTCATTAAAAAAAATTGCAATTTTTCAAATTTTTGTTCTCACTGCTCTAAAGCAGCATTTCTCAACCTCCTAAATAACTACTTTTGTAAATTATATCTAATTAAATTCAAATAATGTAAAATTGATATTTTTCAAACAATTTTTTTATAAAGAATGATAGTATGAAGAAATTTTTATATTTTCTTAAGTGGTACGCGGAACCTAAAGGGTTGAGAACCGCTGCCCTGTAGATATAGATTAAAAAATCAAGGGATTTTTTAATCTATATCAGAGCTGTATACTTGATCCCATTTATTGAAAAAAGAAAAGATTAAATTTAAATTTTAGTCTATAATGTAAAGTAATATCGAGCTCATGTCGTGATTAGTATTCACATTATCTAAAATTTTATAAATGTTCTATCCAAAAATTATTTTATGATAAAAGAAACAATGTTTTCCTTGTTATTTGTATATAAACATAGATTGTAACAAATATATTTATTATTATTAATGTTCATATCTTAACCGTATTTTCCAGATCCTTTCATTTAAAAAATCCTCAATTATTGTTATTATTTTTTTATGAAAACAAGGAAAACAACAATTTTTATATTTCATTTATTAAGGCCTGGAAAATTCAGTAGTTTAAAAAAAATATTTTTTTTTGTCCCTGCTCCGTTATTATAGGCCTATATAAAATTTTTTCAAACAATAATTGAATATTTTCTCGAGGAGGGTGCGCCATCCCTCAAGATTTTGAAAAAAGTTATTTTTTTAGATTCTCAATAGTCTAAAATATAACTATTTTGTATTTTGAAAACATTAATAGATGTCAAGTATTAGATAGAATTTCTAATGCCTCGTCATACAATGGACTTATTATTTAACTACAGTAGATTACTTAGGAGTTAAGGAAATTAAATAAACGAAAATAGTTAACACATTGAACAATTATTGAACTAGGAATTTACAAATTAAATTTAAAGATCAATTATAAAGAAATCAAAAGAGAATAAAGAAAAAATTATAAGAATATCAAATGAAAAAGTTTGAGAAATAAAAAAATAAATTTTTTTGTACGACGAAAATACCAAACTTTGAGATTTTGGTTTCAATTACAAAAGTCGAATAAAAATGTAGAAAACAAAGAAATTTGACATCGAACGAAATTGATGGCAGAACTAAGAGAAAAGAGAGACAAAGGAGAAAAAAACGAATGACCAGCTTCTGACAAAGAGGAAGCCAGCCAGTGTCCTCTGTGACGTCATAACATGGCAAATATCATCTGATCTGGGTACAAGTTAGCACATCTATGGCCAGAACCAAATTCTGGCCAATTTGGCCACAACACTTCGGTTATATCAAAGGAAATGGAGAATTATTTTGTTACTAGAATTTTAATATTTTATTTGATAGAATTATTTTTCTTTAATGTCCAAAGCTTGTTTTTGCTTAACATTCTCTTCATTTATTTAAAAAAAAATTTAATGAAAACGCAATATTTACCCCATACCAGAAATTTGCCCGCCCGGCGGGCATTGTGCCTAGTGGATATATAATATTTTTTTTGTTCCCCTCCCTTTTATCAAAACATGAAATGTTTTTCCTGGACTTAAGTAATATTACAATTTATTTGCACTCCATAAGAACTGTAGATTTAACCAAGAGTTTAAAGGCGTTATTCAGTCCTCAAAATATTTAAAAAATATATCTTATTTATTTATTTCTTTTTTCTTCTGCTGTGCAGCATGTCTTCAATGAAAAGAGAGTTTGGAAATTTGTTGATGCAATACAATTAAATCAACAGAACATTTTTCGTATTTGTTATCAGGGCTATAGCCAGGGGGGATAGGAAGCACAAACCAAAAAATTATAAATAAAGAGTAAAATATAGAGAGATTGTTAAAATTTTAAATTATGACTGTTAGGAATTATAAAAACTAAATATGATGGAAAATCAATAAAAAAAATGAAATACAACTAGCTGCAGCCTCTTCTTCTCCTGTGTACTATCCTTTTTTATACCTGGTATACATTAAAATTTATTCATTTGGAAAGGAGGATCCTCCGAATCCACCGAAAAAAATTTTCTGGCTATGGCCCTGATTGCTATAATTATTTGATGATAACATATCTTTCAATAAATATGCAAATGTTTCCACAAAAATCGATATCTCCCTCTATACATCTGCTCTCCTTACTGAAGGCGCTGTACAGCAGTCGAAGCCTGTGATCTGAGAAGAAAAAAGAAATAAGAATTAATTTTATTTATAAATCCTAACTATTAATTAAAATTTGTTTTGATTAGTTAATTCATTGAACATTCTAAATTCTCAAACATGACAAATTTTAACTTAAAAAAACCTAGAAAAAATTTTTCTTAGCAATACTTCTGAATATAGGACATATTTTTCCAGAACTTAATGAATGAAATTTAAAAATTAAATTTTTTTTTTTTTATTTATTACCTCAAGAATCACCAAAAACCCTAAAAGATGCGAGTTATTCATCAAAAACCTTAATTTTTCTTTTATTTTAATTTTTTTTTTTTGTTTGAGAATAATTTTTAGAGGGAATTTTCAAGTGATAGTCTTTCTTCTTTTTCTGTTTATTGATATTTTTTTGGTGATGGGCCTTCATTTTATTTTTATTAATCTCAAAAACTAATATTGAATTGGTTGCCTGATTTAATTTCTTAACCGTTTATTTCTCAGCCTGTATCTAGCAGCGTGCGGACTGTACTAAAAGAAACTGCATCTCCAATTGCACCTGGGGGTACTTCGGCTCGAAATGCAGCTTCCCTAAAACAGACACAGGCTAGCTCCGTCAATTTCGGGAGATTGCCTAGCCTAAACACTCCTATTTTGACCTCAACTAGTCCTTCGCCTGGTAACATAAATATTACTAACAAACCTTCCTCGCATGTCTCTTCAATATCTCGGCCCCTTTACTCGCAGTACTCGTCGCCGATAATACACTCACTCTCTCAAAATGATCAGGAAGATCAATATTCTTCAAATGATGATCTCCTCGATCCGATTGGCCTAAGTCGGATCCCAAATGCACGAATTTCGGACAGGAAGATTTGTCCCGAGGTAATTCAAACTTTTTCAAGTTGAATAATAGTTTGTTTTTTTTTAAACCTACAAAAGAGAAACCCTTTCTTATTATCTCACTATATTAAATTAAAATACAATTTTTCCAAAATCTCTGATTTATTAAATGTATTGGAATGTATAGAATGCTAATATAAATCTATAAAGATATCTATATCAGTGGTTTTCAACCTTATTTTATTCATTTCGAGTGTAATATTATAAAAATTAAAAATTTTAAAATGCTTGTTAAAGCTCAAATTTATATGGCTTGAGTTATAGCAGTATCTCTCAAATTTAATTTTTTTAATATTACTGAAAAAATTCGATGATTTTTTGTAAAATCCTTTATTTTCATTTCGCTTGTCACGTTTACTCCTAGATTCTGTAGGTCTTGTTCAGGAGTATGAACAAATGTTTTAAATTTTGAAATTTATTGCTTGGCGACTGGATTCTTTACAGTAATTGAGAGTTTCGGAGTTCTAATTGTCTCCATCCTCAGGCTGTAACATAGATTGACATTTATGTATGTTGAGAAATTAAATAAATGTAAATAGAATGGAGATAATCGGAACTCCGAAACTCTCAATTACTGTCCAGAATCCATTCGCTAAGCAATAAATTTCAAAATTTATTTGTTTTCATACTCCTAAACAAGACCTACAGGATTTACGAGAAAACTTCCAGATTAAAATCGATTATAAAAAATATTTTATTCATTTTGGAGGGGAGGGGATTTCCTCTCGAATCATCCGAACCCTCCCAACCCCTTCAAAAAATTTTTGGTTCCGGCCCTGCTTGTTATGATAAAGTTGAAACAGAGTATACACCTAAACCGACAAGTTGGATCGGCTTGTTTTTATTCCCATTATATTTTTTTAACATTCTATTACAAATATCAAATATAGAAATAAATTTTAAATAATTTAATAATATTAAATCGCTTAATATATTTTTCTTAATTTAATATTTTTGAATGAAATCTACTAGTTTCTCAGCCCGCGTTCAATGGACATCTAGACCTTAAGGTATTTTGTTACCTTCGCCTCCTTCCATGTCTATTCTGCGGAAAATTTTCTTCAGATCCATTTTATAAATTAATTATGTATGGCTAGGTCTTTCTCCACGTCGGAATTTTCTTTTGGTACAGAAAAAAAACCTGTATTTACTTAATGTTGATAAATTTTTTCATAGGATACTTTTCGGATTTTTTTTCTTGGTCTAATCTTTTTGTTAGCCCGGAAAGTGAATTTGGCCCAGATTTTTGTAAAAATAACGAAAATGTAGAAGAAATATGAAGGCGAATTTAGACTCTAAGAAATGCATTTGAGTTTATTTTTTCTTGTTAATTTCTTTCTCTATTCTATTTGTAATTATAAAAAAACTAGTACACTGTAATTATGTTCGAGATATAAAATATTTTATTTCGAAAAAAATTAACACATTTGTTTATTTATTCGCCATTTAACATTAAAATATTGAGACCAACTTCATATGAGATTTAAAAAAACAAAGAAAATAAGTTCAAAAAATATTAATCAGCAAATTGTTGCAAATTTTTGAATATTTTTTTTAAATTGCTTTTTGATTAAATATTCTTTGAACTTATTTTATATATTTATTTTTTTTTAAATCTCATTTGAAGTTAGTTTTAATGTTAATGGGAACCAAATACCGTTCACACTCAGCGATGACTTTGAAAAGTCTTATCCGGGCTCCGCTCCATTTTACGGTATTTTTCAACATTAAAAATGAAATTTTTATTTATTAACACGAAATTCTGTTTTTCCATTGTTTTGAAAATAGCAAAACTAGCATCTCTAAAAATAATGAAATATTGACATAAATTTCTAACGGTTGATACTAACTGAATGATAGAGATTTGTTATTAGACGCACCAGATGACTTTTTGGTTATTCCCGGGACTTATTGGTCCTGATTGATTTGTTAGAAAGAAGGTCCTTCTAATCCTATATCTACAAGCACTAATCTTTTTCTATGGCTTTAACTTAACTAGTGAAAACGTCGACTCGACGTTGCATGGATAAAAATAATTCTTTACTTGGATACTCCCTAGAGAACCTTGGCGAAAACTTTTTGAAAATTAACATGCAAAAATCGCATTTTTGAGCAAATTTTCTAACAAAAACTTGTAAATAAGAAGCATTTTAAGTTGTTTTTTTATCAAAATGAAGAATTTTTATTCAACCTATTACCTAAAAACATTTGATGTGTGAAACAACCAATAATAATATTTGTACAAAATTATATAACAACAATTGGAAGGATTGAGTTGAAACCGAGGGATCTACAAAGCACAACTTGAATACAACTGCTCTACTTGAAAATTTTAATTTTGGTTCATTTGTTTTTAATTTATTTTTTCGTTTTATAAATATTTTGTGATCTCCAAAAGCTACCACTCTACCCGTAAAGGCAGGGAAAGCTTGTTTAGGGATGAAACGATACTCGTAAATACAAGTACTTACTCCATACTTTTCTTTCGATACCAAGTACTTTTGGAATCGAGTACCAAGTAGGTATCGGTCAAAAATACTCTTATCGATACTCGATGCCCCACTTTCGCTATGATTAGTTAGGTCGGAAGAACATTTACATTTTATTTACAATAGAAATAAGTGGAATGATTTGTACCTCTGCATTTTACTTTTTATTATTGTAGTGTTTAACCAGGAAACATCTTGAAAAATTATTATTTTCGGGTAGTACCTCAAAAACTGAATTTTTTTCTTAATCTTCATTGTTTTTTCTTTGTTATATTCGTTATGCTACTATATACTAATTGTTTTTTATTATATAAATAAATATAATTTCAGTACTTACTGCTGTTTCACTTACTTTTAATTGTATAAAAAAAATTGACCGATACGAGTAAGTATCGATACTTATCAATCGATACTTTGCGACCGATAAGGAATCGAGTAAAAGTATCGATACCTCAATGGTATCGTTTCATCCCTAAGCATGTGCACAATGAAAAATTTTAACGCCATTGTGGTTTCAAGAAAGAAAAGTTATTTTATCAAAATAAACAACGATATTTCTTATTGTATTATTTAATGTAGACCAAGGTTGTAATTTACCCCTTCCCCTTTCACCTTGTATCTTTGCTCGTATTACAAATTTTCTAACAGCCCACGGGAATCGCAGTAACTTAAACTCGATCGATACAACCAACACCTTTTAGTATTAAGCTCCGGAAACAATGAAACCACCACGAAAACAAAGCTTGAATCCCCCACTAATGATTGATTGACTACCACTGATGTAGAATATAATATTAATATTTTTCATTTTTAATTAACTTACCTAAGTTTTAAAGTTGACTTTCTATATTATATACCCTTGCGAGTAATCGCGGAGTCTTTTGCACCTATCTTGGGGTGGGGGTAACGATTTAATATTTACTAAGTCCATTTTTAATTAAAAAAAGGTTTTTGCTTAATTAGTCCTTATATTAATTAATTTAAAATTAAGGTAAATATTTGAATTTAATACATTTTATTAACATATATATATAGAGTTTAATGGAACAACTAATAAAAAATTTTAATTCTTGAAGTTTTTTTTTTAAATTTATTCTGTGATTTGTAAATAACTTTAATAAATTTTTTCTTTTTCAAGTCTTAGTGTAAATACCACAAAAATTATTATTTTTTTTGTACATATAATTAATTTATATGTGGTATACGGGCAGCCAAGGCGAAAAATAAAATAAAAGTCTATTTTTTGTCGACGTTTCGTAATTTATCATTGATAGGAAAGAAGAATAAAAATTATAATAATTCCTTAATAGACATAAAAGACGTTTTATTTATTTAATCGTTTTTATTATTTAGTAATTAATAATAGAAAAAATCTCACTAAATATGTTTTTTTGTATTATTAATTACTAAAAAATCACGATTAATGCTAAAATCCCAATTATTTCTAATAATAACAATGGTAAAAATCTTAATCATTTAATAAATCAAAAATAAAATATACAAATAATACCCTAATACACTAGGTTATATGTTCTCAAGATATTTTAATTAACATGGGCGTTTTCACATTAATACCAAATTGAGCCCTTTGTGCCTCTTATTGGGGGTGAGATTATCTCTCACTTTCATATCCCAGATCCCGACCCGAGTTGTGTTGAAACTCAGATCCATAATCCTCACCCTAACACGCTTCGTCTCTTGGCTCTTTATAAAATTTAGTGTATTATTTGTATATTTTTAATTTACAAAATATTTTAACGAAAGCTTACTGTCCAAGTTTTAAATTTTAATTAATAAATCCTTAATATTTTATTCCATTAAAATGATTAATTAATTTATTTAACTAAGATTATAAAATTTTCATATTAAAACAATCATCTTCTTAAGATTGGCTTACTAATTTAGTGTTTTTCATTTCAGGAACTTGGAACTTCGAGCCAAAAAATATCTGTAAGCGATAAAATGAAGTTCTTTGAAAAAGCAATGGAAGAACAACAACAACCATCACCCAAACCTGGTTAGATTTTTATTTTCATTTTAAAATAGCTTAATTATTATTAATTTTGAAATAAATTGTTCTAAAAATTGTAATAGGAAAAAAGGGGTTCATTTATTCCAAGGTTGATTGCCCCAGGCGAAGAAATAATTATTTTTTTCTTTTGTTTTATGCCCCATATTTTAATAAATTAATAATTCAATATGGATTTATTTTTTTAATTCTTTTCAAAATGATAAAAAAATAAATTCTAATAACCAGCAGAGTAAAAACATTGTTAATTCATTTCTCTATGAAATACATTTTAACATCTTATAAAAAAATTTAATTTTAAATTACCTCAAAAAAAAAAAATAAGTACGACCCATTGAAGGGAGCTGAAACACCAACTGTGGCCCCTCGCTGGGCGTAATTTGGGCCCACCTTAATAAATTAAATCTATAATTATAATATTTGATTTTGTTTATATGAATATTTATATTTCTTTACAGAAAAAGTATTTAGTTTCTTGAGTCAAGACGAAGTTGAAAAAATGAAACAAGAAGAAGGTAAATAAATATTATTATTATTATTATTAAAAACCTTTATTAAATCAATCAAATTCGATTTCAGAACGAAAAATAGCTTCGCTCTCAAAAGATGAATTAAAAACATGGACCCAACTGGATGACGACGATGAGGAGGACTCAGCTGTTATAATAAAGTAATATCTCATTTTTATTTCGAAATAATATCTTTATTTTAATATATTTTTATTTTATTTTATAGCAAAGTTGTCGCTGCGCCATCTTCAAGTTTGTTATCCACGGGAGGTGTTAGAACTGCCAAAGCCGAACGACGTAGAAAAGAAAAATTAATTCAAGAGGTATAAATAAATATCAGCTCAATATTTTTTCATAACTAATAACATTTGTTGGCATGATTTGTTCGATTTTTATAAAAGTAGCTCAATTAAGGGCAAGTAGAAGTGCCATACTCAAATTTGCATGTCAAATAACCTTTTTACTTTCTCTTGAAATATATATATAGAGAGAAAGTATTGCGATCATGTCACAAATTCGATGCCGATCCACTCCAGGGGATATCTACTTTTTTGGCTGTAATTAATAAATTAATATTTATTATTTTAAAGTTTCCCAGACAAGCATTCTTCAATTTTATACAAAAAGTTATCCTTTTTATTTCATTTTAAATAAAACATCTTTTTTTTTAAATTATTTTTATTTTTTTTATTCTTAATAGTAATTGATTGTTTTTAGTTTTACTCTTTATTAAGTATTTTTTTAAGTATTTTTATATAGTGTACTTATTTTTTTAAGGGTTTATTAAGCCAAAGCGAAGATGAAGAAAAGGATCTCTCTCCAGCCCAACAAAGAGCAATGAAAGCTGAAAAGCGAGCTGCCTGGAGACAAGCCCGTCTTAAATCACTTGAACAGGTGCTACTATTAAGCAAAATTTGCCCGCCTCCAAAACTAAGAGGGCAGGAGAAAAAATTTTGCACTCTAGTGGGTAGCTTGAGAACAGTTGAAATCTGATAAAAAAAATGCATAAAAATACAATTCTGCAGTTTCAAAAAATAGTATTTATTTTCTATATAGCTGGTGTTAATCTCTTTATTCTTTAGGTTTCTCGTTTTTTCACTTTTCAATTCTCTTTCCATCTCAGGCCACACACTACTGTGCAAAACTTTTCAGCCACGGAATTTTTTCTTTTTTCTAGATTTCGTAATTAATTTGATTTTCATTTTCAGGATGCTCTTCAAGCACAAATGGTGATTAAAAAAATGAACGAAATGATTGACTCGAAAGATGATACTCAAGCAACCGAACCCGATTCTGAATCCATTGTCAATAATAATGGAAACACTGATAAAGATAACAACATTGAAACGGTAAGAAAATCATTATCAAAATATCTAAAAAAATATAAATTAGTATAAATGGTGTTAATTAAATTATTATTTGTTTTTAACAGAAAATTGTCTTGAATCCCTTAAATTATAACAATGCATTATTTAATTTTTAAGAACATCTTAAAAAAACACATTCTTTAATTTTCTGATTATATAAAACTAACGAATTTTCATAAAATATAAAAATAATCTGAAAAGATTTTATCTGAATAAAAAGATAGCCTATTAACATTTATTAGCAAATAAAAAAGAAAATAAATTTAATTAAATTATCATCTAATTATAGATAAATAAGTAACACTAGGTTAAGTTTCAAAAGGTTTTTATTTTAGCTTATGCCCATTTCGAACTGTTTATAGCTCTGAAGATGACATATTAACGTCGAAATGCACATAAGCTAAAATAAATACCTTTTGAAACTTAACCTAACGTTACTTATTTAATTAAATTTAAGTATGTTTCGACTAGTGGCAACGGTGACTTCCTTGGATGATATTATAAAATAATTGTTCCATCTTTCGGGAGATTTTTTAATATTTATCAAAATCTTGTAATGTTTTTCTAATTCAATAAAAGAAAATCATTTTTATTAGTGTTCTTGAAAAAATTATCTAAACTTAGAATTTAAAATCTACTATGTTAAGTATCATGGGGATCAGTACCGTAGCTAGAAAATATTTTTTTACATTTTAGGATCGACCCGGGTGATTAACTCCCATCCCTAAAATGAATAAATTTTAAAGAATATTAAATTTTTTTATAATTTATAAAAGTTTTTAATTTCTTTCTATATTTTTATTTATTTTTTTGTTTGGGATGTTTGGACTCCCATTTCATACTATGAAGATGATTTGGTTCATTTTGGAGAATTTATATCTAATGTAACGACATGTTTTGGTCAACAATGGATCATATGTCATGCTCAATCAAAATATTCAACTTGTTAATGGCTAATTTTCATTCCATTATTTATTTATTCAAGACAAATATTATATTTTTGGTCCTCTGTTAATAACGTTTAGTCATGAGTAGACATTTCGATTTAAAATTTGAGTCGACTAACAGGATCCTCATTTATTTGGTAGTTGTATACTGCTTTGCGGCCCTCTAGCAATGATTTCCCCACACTCGCCTTGCGTGCCAAAGAAGGTTCAACTAAAGTACGCGAATCCGAGCGAGTTCTCGGAGAAAAAGTTACCCAACGAACGGAAGAGTATATAGATGAACATACAGGACAACCCACTGTCCGAACAGTTGAGTATGTGGAAACGCTGATCGAACGAGAGGTACTCATCCAAATTCCTAGGTTGCTTTTTAGAACCACACTATGAATCTAAGCAGTGCTTCTCAAACAAGACTAATATTATTTGAAAATAGCAATTTCCAATTCGAAAATATGTTACTTTCTTATTTCAAAAAAATTTTATTTCCTTAAAGAAAAGAAGCTGCTGCAGTTAGCTAACAAAGAGATGTGTAAAGTTTATGATATTGATTCATATCATGTGAGAATTGTTTTCCGTTCTGGAGAATTTTCACTCAAAGATTCAAGACTGAATTTCTGGTCCGGCTACTGAAGATGATCAAATCAAAGCCTTAATTGAAGAGGATGGTCATTTAAGTGTTTGACGATAGATGGATAAATTATTTTAATACTAATTTATATAAAATTGTTAATAATTTCTTGTTAGTCGTTTTTATTTTAATTATGAAACCTTTCAAGGTTTATCATCTTTATTTTTAAGAAATTCCAAAAAGAAAGTCTTTGAGAAGCACTGTATTTGAGCACTTTTAAAAAGCACTCAAGCAAGTACGAATTTGTTGAAGGAAATCGTGTTTATTCATCACATCATGCCACTAACCATTGACGATGCGCTTCACTGAAGAAGTATATCTCTGCATGTTTAGATTAAATTGAACTCTCAGTATGTACTATACATTAACTCACAGAGTGCAACTTAAATATTTGGTTTTAGGTATCAATATAAATAGATCTTTTTAAACACACACTTTGGACTTTAAAAATTATTTTTATTATTGCACAGTTCCTGCATCAAAACTCTTCTAATATTTTAAGGTGTACTGAACACCAAAAGTTCTTATCAGAAATAATTTAATTTTTTTTTATAAAGAAATGTTTGTTTTTTTTTTTCAACAAAAATGCCATCCTTTGACTGTTCAAAATACCGCATAAACGATGACATTTTCACACCTTATTTTATGGTGTGAAACTCAAATTCATGTAGATTATTAATAATTTTGAATAATACAAATCAGTCTTTTTACAACAAAAAACGATTCAAAGCCACTTTAACCTGTTTGAAACAATATTACATAATTTCTTATTCTCGATATTTTACCATAACTGGATCCATCAATGAACAACTGACTTTTACTATTAGTATCAAAAGTAAGTAAACAGACTTCCCCTTATGTATAATCTAAGAATCAAATTCTCAGATCTAAGGAGTGTTTATTTACTTTTGATATATATAGTAATTCATGAATAAAAGCTGAAGATAATTTGCAACCAAATTCATCTGGATCAAGATAAAGAAGTTGCAAAATAAAAAGCGATTGGGTACATTTTTCTCTCCCGAAAAAGTAAAGGTTCCTCTCTCAGTAGCAGCTACTATTCATGAAGAGTGAAAATATATTATTGCCGAAATCGTGAGATTGAGGTTTTCATGGAGGATAGTATGCTTTGCTGTAATGAGGACTTGGCGAAAAAGAATTTGCCGGAGTCACACTTTAGTGGGACTGAATGGAAAATATTAAAAAAATATACGAGTACATATCATCTCGAAGATTAAAAGGAAACAGAAAAATTTCATTCTTATCTCTGGTAATTTATGTTGGCTATCAATATCCTCCCCAGTTCAGTTCATAAATGTAAATTTTAAAAATAAGCCTGAGCATGTTTTTATTTTTTTTACATACAATTTTAGATTTAATAAATTTATTCATGTGACCTTTAATTTTGCTAGCTTCTAACTATCAAATGAATTTCTTAGGTGGAAACCTTGAAGGAGAAAATAATTTCCTTGGAATTATCGAATCCCGAGGATGAGAAGGAGTTGAACGGAGGTGAAGACGATGACGACGGTGACGAAGAAGAACTGAGTTCAGCCCCAATTACTCCCGTTTCTTCATCTACATTAGAGGGATCTACTTCGACATCAGGAAAGAAAAAGAAACGTAAAAAAGGCAAAAAGAACAAACATTGATCCCCACTTCCGGCCACCTTTATTTGTTTGACAAAATATATTTTGTCAAAATATTTTCACTTTGGGTATTTATAGAATTTAGACATTACATTTCAATATTTCCTCTTCTTTACTTTCATTAATATCATTTTTTCTATTTTTTTCTTTTTTTATATAAATAACTGTAATTATTTTTACAAAAAATAAATAATCTCTATATATATATATATAAAGAGATGAATATCTCAAAACATATTTCGGAGATTTTGGAAATTCGTACCCCATCCCCCCTTTTTGGGGGTTTTATTTTTATATTTCTTGAATTACTTTTAAAGAGATGATGTTTTTTCGCAGAAAATTATGTTGAATCCATACGAATCCATATCTTGAAGGCATTTTCGGTATTTTTTCAAATTATGATCCCCCCCTCCCTCCCCCCATTTTGGATTTTTAAATTTCTGAAATATTTACTTGACTTAATGGCTTTAAAATTACTTAATATATCGAGGGAATTTCGATGTTTTTTGAAATTAAGACTCTTCACCCTTAATTTTGAATAAATTTTGAATTTCTTATTTTCAAAAATATCTATTTGATTTGAGGGCTTTAAAATTTCTTAAATACATATTTAGTTATCCTATGTGTAATTAGACTAACAACCATACCTCCCCCCACTACTTTTTTGTGAGAAGTTTCAAATGACACAGCAAAGTGACAAATTTAAGGAAATATAATTTGCTAGCTCGGCGTCTATTTTTTAAACTCATTTTAAAAACAAGATAATGTCTTTATTGAAAATAAAAAAAATATTTAAAAAATAATAATAATTAAGGTTTTGTACAGTGAGCGCCACAATTAAGTCCCTACCTGTGAGCCAGAGCCTTGAGTATATGGTATAGTGTAAAATTAAATCATCTGTACCAGATTTTATTTTACCTTTTTGGTCATTAAAATTATTTCACTATATACCATATACTCAAGGCTCTGGCTCACAGGTGGGGACTTAATTGTGCCGCTCACTGTACATAACAAAATTTCAAACAAGATATTTTTAATCTAAAAACTGCATTGATGCTTTATTATCATAAAGATAAGCGAATTGAAGTCAATGTGTTTATTTTATTCAGAAAAATCTTTTAGAAATAAATCTATTATGTTATGATATGTATATAATAGTAGGTTAGGGAAGTCCAATGATGGGAAATATTTATATTTTAATGATTTAATCATCATTGAATTGCCCTAACCTTCTCATCCAGAGCCGTCCCTGGCTTTACTGTCGCCTCCATACCAGGAATTTTAGAAATTTTGTGGTGAATACCATCTATTGGAGGAGAGTAAAGGCTACTAGGGTTAAATTGGAGATGAGTTCGATAATCTTCGAGGTCTTTCGGAAATATTCGGGCATGTGGCGACGGCGGTATCCTTTTATAAGGGGGATATACCCTGGGATCACTTAGTATCCATAGATAATAGTTTAGTTTAGTATCTCACCGACTTGCAGTGAGTTAATATAGGGAAAGTTAATGTCAATTTACTATCCATTATCTGTCATTTAAAAAAATTCTTCTATTTTAGTAGAGTAAATTTTGAATGAATTATTATATCTTAATGGGGAGTTGGAGATCTTGGATTAATATGAGCGCATGTATCCATTGTATGAGATTTTAGCTCATCGAAGGCTGTATACCCACCCTCGTCCAATTCAGATACCTTTCTTTTGTAATATTTTTACTATCCGAAGCCATCGTCGCTGCACTGCCGAAAATACCCGAAGATTTACGAAATATTTTAATTCTTATTGTTGAAAGATGGCAGCATAATCTAATTGTAATATTAATTAGAATTAAAACACTTCGGAAATCATCGGGTATATCCCCGACGATGGCTTCGGATAAAAATATTATAAAAGTAAGGTATCTAAAACGGAGACTGCATGTGAGTACATGACCTTCGACGAGCCAACCGATTCATAATAATTTAAGAATTCCCGTATTAAAATCCAAGAATTTTTAAAAATGACAATTAATGGATACTAAATTGATATAAATCCCACCCATATCCACCGGCGAGATACTAATTGATCCCAGAATATTTCATTCCTTATAATTGGAAATCGTGGTCCGAATTATTCCAAAAATAAACCAACATATTTCAAATTATCTTTAGTATATTTTCCTTTAATTCACCATAAAAGTGGCTTAATAATAATCTTTTCTACATTCCTATCAATCTAATGTAATCTATAACTCTATATCCATTTATTTTATATATATCTATATTATCTATTGGGCATTCCATGCCAACTGAACCTATTGTTGTAATTTACAACACCGATTCAGCTTTCTTTTCTATTTATATTTCAGCTGAATCGAGTTGTAAAGTTCGACAAAAGGCTGACCTGGCATATCATATATTATACAGGACTATTATATAAAAGACCTACCTGTCGTTCCGTCTGTCCGTTTGTAACACAGGGACGTGGTAACTTTTCATTCAACCCCCTTTCGCCCCCTCCAATGCCTCGCTTCAGTGGTGATTTAATTATACCATACAAAATTGCAACATCTTTTCAAAAATAATTTTAATAATAAATTAAAATAATTTAAAAGAAACTTTAACGAAGTCACTAAAATTTCTCAAACAAATTTGTCACCTTTTGGCTAGACCCCTCCCCCACCTTTGGGGTTGGCGCCACTGTGCTGGCACGGAGTGCACGCCCGTCAGGAACGGCTCTCTACTCATCTATATATATCAATAAATCTTTTAGTGTTTTATTTATAAATTTTTATAAGATACTACTTGAACATCTGTCTTTTCCATTTCCATTTTGTAACTTTGCTGTGTCCTTTCTCATAAAAAAGACGGAGGCGGGTCATATTTGTTATAACCACCGGGAATTTTAGGGAGGCGAAAGACCACCGTGTAAGAAACACGCCTGCCAAAGGCGGGCAACTTATTCGCCGAAGGCGAAACAAGGGGGTTCAGGGGTGAAACCCCCTAGCTAGCCGCAATGTCCGCCCCGCCCTCGACCGACATTGCGGCTAGTTAACTAAAAATTACTTAAATTTATTTTAAAATTTCACTGATATCTTGTTAGTCCAGACAACAGGGACTTATTTACTTTGCAAAAAGCCATGGCAACCAACTCTGTTATCTTTTAAATTATTCAACTAGTAGTATGTTATAATATTTTATGATCTATTTTTTTTTACAATATTTATTTCTGCCAACATAATGACGACTTGAGTGGGAATTCAAAGGCCATAACTATGAATATTAATTAATAAGTCCGCTTAATTTAACAACTCTGGCAAATATGAACGTACCCTGATCTTTTGCAAAGTAAATCCTCTTATTTGTCTCTATTGACTCGACTATGTGGAACACTTGGTCTTATTTTTTAAAATTACTCCTTTGAATGTGAATATGAAAAAAATTAGATAAATATAAGATTTTTTTTTTTTGAAAATTAAGACTAACTTTTGGGATGGGGGTCAGACCAAAGCTAAATTTAAAACTGGGTTTTTCATTATAAGGGCAAGAAGGCTAAATCAGGTTAAGAGCAGTTTTAAGAGATGGCCTGCTCTAGCCAATCAGAAAGCTTGTTTTTGGACTCTCATATCCTATATTCAACTCTATGTCCGTTTTAAAAATAATTTATTTTTATTTCATAAAATTATTTAATTATTATTTGTTAAATAATACATTTTTAGATCATATTAAATTTTTTTAATAGAAATATCTTCTTAAATTATTAATTTGTCATAAAAAATAAAAAAAAATGTCTGTTCAATTTAATTTATTTAAAAAAAAAAATTCCTAAAGTGCCAGTGTTATATAAAGATACAAATTTAGAGGCCTCTCCTACCCCACTGATCGAGAACTGGTCCATCGTGCATCCCTTAAAGGCTGGAGAGGTGACTTGGAGCAGGAATGCCAGGTTTAAAGAAGAAGCAACTCCAAACACCTGACGGGTTTGACCCCCTTTCTGTGTCTATCTCTCCTAAACTGAAACAAAGTTCAATTTCTTTTGCTATAGATAGTATATTAGAGGGATTGCTTCTAATTTTCTTTTCTACCATGGTTGAATTAATTAAAATTGTTCAAATAAAAAGTGTTTCACCAAGAGTGAGTGTAATTTTAATATAAATGTAAAATATTATTTTTAAAATTTATAAATATTTTTATCAAATATACATTTAGAGAAACCACGAATTCCAAATAGCTTCAATAAAAAATCATATAAATCTTCCACCTGTTTAATTTATTTTTATAAAAGTGTAATTTTTTATTTATGTTATTATATATTAAATATTGTTATTGATGATCTGGGTACTAATATTTTCCAAGCATTCTTAGGTTTTGCTTTTACTTCCATAATTATTTGTATTATATAATATAATATTATATTTTGTTAAGCTACCATGTTTTGGCCATTTTTTTAAAATAAGATTACAAAATCAAAATAAATAATTTGTTTAAGGAACTCTAATTATTTAAAAATGAACCTCTTATAAAATATAAATTTAAAAAATAAATAATATTAATATATTTACATATGGTTTAATAATTTTTTTATTAATCTAGATTTTAAGAAAATAAATGTCTTGTACCTTGAGCCTCTTCCAATTTTGCTACTTTTAAGTGAAAAAAAAAAATTAGGATCTTTCACCTCCTTGTTTTTTCGAAATATTTCGTAAATAGTTTTTTAAGATGTTTGTTAATCATCTATGTTATCAAGTGAAGAAAGAAGAAGAGGTAATAAGACCTCATGCACTAGAATTATTTGTTCAGTATTGATGAAGTCTTATTACATGTATTTCCATAAAAATTAAAAAATCATCAAAAATCTTGGAGTTCGACCTCCCTACTCGCATACTCCGTTAGCATTTTAAAGACTGGAGAAATTTCTCCCAGCCTCGTTCTGACGAACCCAAGATAAAATAGGGGCCCGGACCTGAGGGCAAAAGCCGGGACGCTGAAACCTATTTTAGCCAACAGATCGCCAAAATCCAAGCGATCACCCAACAGGTCACACAGATTATTATACAGTGAGTCCCTTCTCTCAGCAAGGCTCTTAATTTCAAATAATTCGAGAAGCTGGCCAAACTACAAAAAAAAGACAGAAATTTCTTCTGAACTCTCTCAATCAAATTGATCTGAGACGCATAGAAAGGAGTCCAAATCAATGGAGCAACCTCACCAACGAGAAGTATAGGCTTTTTATAGTTTTAAATCTCTAAAAAATTTTTTGAACTCCTTTTTATGAATCCAAGGAAAACAAGGAATGATAATAAAAATTGAAGATTACGAAAATTTTATTTGAGAATTTTTTTTTAATTGTGCTGTTTCAAAAAAAAAAAAAAAAAAAAAAAAACGCCTCTCGCTCGTCTGTATTTTTTAGTAATTGTGTTAAGAGATTATTTTTTTTTTATTACAGATAACACTACTAGATGGCTTTTTGCCCGTACGTGTTTGTAAATGTCTGATTATATGTGGTCTTTGGGAAAATTGTTTATTGCAGACAGTGGCGTAGCGACCTTACTCCTCCGAGGCACAATACCTTTTCCGCCCCCCCCCCCACTCGAAATGTAAAATATACAAAATTATTATACGTATTACACTAGCACAAAATTTAAAATATATTTTCCAGAAATCAATTATAATAAAAAAAATTATCCAGCAATTTTTTTTGTTTTGCGGACCATTTGGCTCCCCTTTGTGAGTAGCGCCCGGGGCATGATGACCCCCCCTGGGGGCACTCGCTACGCCACTGGCTGAAGTTGGTTTATTTGAGAAAGAAAAACGGTAAATTTTCAGCAATTTTTTATTAGTTTACAAAGCAATATAATATTTCCAAATATTTCAGAGACGTATCGGCCGGAACCCCTTCTTCAGTGAATTTAGAAATATTTGGAAATAGTGCCTTGTAAACTATTAAAAAATTGCTGAAAATTTGCCGTTTTTCTTTCTCAAATAAACTAACTTCAAGAAAACCACTTAAGTTGGTGGTCTCGAGGTGCTGATTTTGAGAGGTTCCGTTTTTCTTTCTCAAATGTTAAAGCCAATATTTCCTATTTAAATATTTATTCTGGGCCAAATTACCTTAAAACTTACCTTTATTTTGGAAAATACCCCCCCCCCCCCTGATATAGCGCTACGAATTTCGTTTTTCAGTATTATAAAAGTAAAAAAATCTATGGAATATTAATAACTTTGAAATCTAGTATTTCATTTAGAAAAAAAGTTTTTGACGATACAAAATGTATTTATTATTATAATCAATTAATGGAATGTAATTATTAATATATTTTTTATTCTTCATACGTTTTAATTTTATTTTTTAATAAATTGTATAAAAAAAATATAAAAAATCTTATGTTTTTGTAACAGGAGTGATCAGGAGAATAGAATAGTCAAGGAGTGTGTTGGCGCCAAGAAAAAAAATAACCTCCTCTCTGTTTCTGATCTCCGGATCATTTGAAATATATATATTGGTATATATTGTGTGTAATCTTTATAATTGAATAAAATATCTGATTTGTGCTGCACTCTTGTGGAAACTTTAAAAATTATACTTATAATTCTAAAAGTCTCCACTGGATCGCAGCACTAATCAGTCTGAGATAGATTTGCTCTTAATTTATATATTATATATTTCCAATGATCCGGAGATCAGAAGCAGATAGGAGGTTACTTTTTTTATTGGCGCCAACACACTCCTTGACTATTCTATTCTCCTGATCACTCCTGGTACAAAAACCTATATTTTTAATACAATTTATTAAAAAGTATGAAGAATATTAATTATATTAATTAATAATCATTATATAAATATTAAAATTAATTAAATAAATTTGTTATATATAATCTTATAGTCAAAATACATTAAAAAATATATTTTTCTAAATTAAGTACAAATTTCAAGATCAATTAATTACTCCACAGATTACTACTATTATAATAATGAAAAACGAAATTCGTAGGGGTCGTAATCATCTAAAAAAATTTTATATTTTCCTAAAGTACACCAGATTATATTACTCCCCCCCCCTCCACCCCTGAGAAATTCCTCTGGATCCATCCGTGTCGCTTCTCTTACATTCCTTTCCCTGTCTAGTTTGTATATTGAATTACTGATTTATTATCAAAATTTTTCAATGCCAATGATGTCTTTGTTGAATAATGAAAGAGCAGAAGCAGCTAGAAATAAAATTTTTTTTTTAACAATCAATCAAGACTTCGGTCTAATTTTATTGTCCCATCTTCAGTCTTTCAACTTGATTAATCATTTTAATACAGAGTAAAAAAGCATACAAGGAAAGGTTCCAAATTTTACATCCCCAAAACGAAAATTCCCGTGGCTACGATCCTTTCCCGGACTTAACGCCCCTTTTACCACTTTATATACCATTATTGATTTTCCTAATTCTGGTTGCTAGGTTGACTACAAATAAACTTGATGAAATGTTTAGAAAATAGTGTAGGAACAATGCAGAATACTTTGCTTAAATATGATATTCCTGTACTCATATCTAAACATGAAGATTTTAAGAAGACTGGGGTGAGTTCATAAAATGGGTATATATATATTTTTTTTTTTTTTTTTTTTGAAAAAATTTAAATAAATTTTCTTTAATAATCTCCATAAAATATTCCCAGAGTATATTTAGGTTTTAACTGAAGGAAATATATAAAAAAAATCCGATTGAAAAATAAAATTTGAAATAAATCGCAACTTTGGAACCAAATATTTTTGGTATCTCCGATGTTTTTTGATGAGATTCTACACTCTGACTTTTATTAAGGATTTAAAATGTAATAGTTTATGATAATTTAGAGTTACTGGCGATTCACCGATTCCCAGGGAGAATATTCGACGGAAATGGATGAAACCTCGTGCTTCGATGATTGTAGAGGGTTGTATATAGAAATTTTTTCGGGGAAGCCGTGAACTAAAAATTTTTTTTTTTTAAACTAAATTGGGCTTGGGACATGAATACTTAGCTAAAGTGTAAAATTTGTGTATCGAGAGTTCTTTCCTTATTGAGTAATTTAATTTAATCCACATTTTTTTGATATTTCAGTTGAAATTCATTCAAATGATAGGGAAAATGACGTCAAATTCAAGCTAAAGGGAATCGCCTCCTTTTAATGGCAATTTCAAGAAAAGCAATAAAACAGCCATTTAAAAGCAATAAAATCTCTTTCAGAGAAATTTACATAAACATTATGTTTTGATATTTTAACTGGAATCGATCTTCTTGAAATTTAAGATTTTTTCACAATAAAATAAATTAATTTCAAGTGAAATATCAAAAATGTGGTTTAATGGGAATTACTCAAAAACGAAAAAACTCTCGATACTCAAATTTTATACTTAAGCCAAGTACCTATGTCGCAAGTATTTCAAGAAATTTCACTCACATCAGTCAAAGGGTACTACTACTTTACTAATGTATTTTTTCAGTTTTTTCCGATTTCTCAAAATTCGCTCTAACGATTTTGATTAAAATTAAAAAATCAATTATTTTTAGATACTCTTTAAAAAGTAGCCTATATCAATAAAACTTTCCATGAAAATAGTTTAAGTGCACTTTATACTGCGATTCAACCCAAAAGGGGGGGGAGGGGGTTGATCCTCCAGGAAGCCCTGTCAATCATTACTCTGAGGAAGGGTGCATATATCGCACTGATCTTCCGGTGTACTCTTTGTTCGACGTTAGGACCCTAAGATGACGAAAAGACTTAAGAAAAAAACAAAGAAAAAATACTCATACTTAAAAAAATACAAATAAATTTTTTTTATTCAAATCTTATTGATTCAATAAATAACACATCTCTGCTTATAGCCAAAGTACCGCCCCCAAATTCGAGCTCCCTGGACCAATTACAAAGCCCCTCCTAGACCGGGCGCTGTTGACATAACAAAAAAAAAAATTTAATATTTTTTTTTAGATAAGTTTGTTATTTTTTGTCTTCCCTACAACATTATTATGAATAATATACTTTTTTTTGTAAAAATTTGAACCCTGCCAGCGTCCCTTTCTTTAATAGGCCCGGGCCGTCGCCCCCTCGCCCCCCCCCTTGCTGCGGCACTGTTATTAAATGTTATTTTTTACAAGGCAAGACCAAAACAAACATTCTACAAAAGAAATGCAATGGAATTGGATCTGGAGCCCAAAGGAGCTTTGGAGATAGACCAGCAAACTGATTATGTCCTTGATACTATACTACCACCAAAGGAGTGGGAGGACAATGGATTGAAATGGAAACAACAGGTAAATGGAAACATCGTTATTTAAATTATATGACACCTGAGTTCCTTAAATTAATCAAAATCGAATTTGTCTAGAGATGAAAATTAGTAAAAATAAATTATATATTACAGGTCTCTAGGGCTCCAGCCACGAGATTAGACGTTATAAATTTACAAGAACAATTAGACACGAAATTACATCAAAAACAAGCTCGTGAAACGGGGATTTGTTCAAAAAGAAGAGAGCTCTATGAACAATGTTTTGGTAAGTGCTTCACGAACACCAAAATCACAATTTCAACTGAATCCTTGGAATAGTCAACGGTCATAGGCGAAGGGAGATCATGTTGGAAAAATTTATAAAATAAACACGTTTTTAATGTAAAACTGAACAATATTTATTAACTTGTAGAGGAATAATAACATAAGAGCTAAGTATGTATTGAAAAATTTAAGAACATTCGAGAGTACAAATCATAATCAAGATAGCAACAGTTTTTGATGTCAATGTGAAGTTAGCCACAAAGGAGATTAATTATTCACAGATTAATTATATGTTATTAATCTGTGCCCCCCCCCCCCCCCCCGCCCCCCCTTTAATTATCTATCTTCAGATCAGGGAATAAATTTATCGAATTATTAAGTCAGGGGGTTTCTCTTGACCTAATTAATTAAGATGACCCTATTTGGTTTATTTTTTATTATATACAAAAAGGTATCTATCGCATACAGCCAGTAAGCTCTCTTTTGCGACTCGTTGCATGCAACCACTCGCATGCGACGGGTCGCGCAAGTGTGAAGCGCCGCCTAACAGAAATTACAAATATACTATAAGAAAAGGAAATCACTTCTTTAAACATGTGTTATTTTATCAGATGAAATTATCCGTCAAGTGACAATTAATTGCTCAGCCAGAGGCTTACTTCTTTTACGAATTCGTGACGAAATTCGACTGACTATGGCTGCGTACCAACAATTGTATGAGAGCAGCATTGCTTTTGGTCTCCGAAAATCTCTGATGGTAAGGAATAAAATAAATAACAGCTGAGAAAAAATAATACAAATTGTTAAATAATTATAAAAGGTGATTTTTTTATCGTGAGACAATTTTGGCCCTAGATAATAATAATTAACTATTAAATTAATATTTAAAAAGGCTCAACACTGAAAGTAAAGAAATTTTATAAATGCCTCCCCGCAAAACCTGTTTCTTAATAAAACATTCACCCTTTATAAGAATAATCTGTTATCATAGTTTAAATAGGTAGGCCTACAAAAGGTAAAATATTAATTCGTTTTTCATCTTTGACGATTCTAGGCTGAACATAGTAATATCGATTTGAAAAATAAAATTGAAAGCTTACAAGAAAAAAATAATAAATTAGAAGAAAAAGTTGTAGATTTAAAATTTCGAGCAGATCAATTAGAAAGTAGATCGGCGGAATTAAGAGAAGCGGAAGAAAAAAAACATCTAAAAGAACTTGAATTTCTTAAAAAAACAAATCAACAACTAAAGGTAAGTTGGATAATATCATGATAAAGCAAGTAAAATTGGTGTGAATAGTCCATGGGCGTAACTAGGGGGGTGCCGGGGGGCCTGGCTCCCCAGGAACCCCTTTCCCCAAGAAAAATTGAGAAAATATGGGGCTTTCCAGGCCCACCGGAGGATAGCTGATGTCCCCATCCAAATGTAGCCACTGTTACACAGACAGACAGACACACCCACACACAGACTAATTTGCGGAACTCACTTTTTTGGACTCAGTGAACCTCAAAACATGTATTTCTACCAAAATCTCGACATAGAATTTTTGATACTTTCTCACTAGTATATATTACATACATATATAGATAAGAGAAAGTTAAAATAGAATACTCCGAGATTACAAGTGCATCAAGGCTCTACCTAATTAAAGTCTCTGTTTGACAGCGGGCATGTTTTGCAACTTAATTTTCTATTTTTTTTACTTAAAGGCGCAGCTGGAAGGAATAATTGCATCGAAAAAATAAATGGCTCCATTGAAGAAAAAACCTTGAAGTTGATGTTCAACGTAAAGCTATAATTTAATACTACAAAAGGCTTTCAAGTCTTATTTATATATGCTCTAATTTTTCTGCTTTACCACACCCTAGGAATTATTTATATTTACTCTGATAAAATAAGTACCTTTAATAAACATTTTAAAATATGATTAAGACTTAGGATTAATGACAAGAAAGCTTCAGACGAATTCTTTTGGTTAATTATTAAAATAATAATAATTATTATTGAAATAAAAAAAATAAAAAACTCGAAATAAATGATAGAGAAACATTAGGTAAATTGTTTTTGTTAATGAAAATAATAATAATAATAATAATAATTTTTAAATAAAAAAATTAAATACTCGAAATAAATGACAGAGGAGCATTAGGTAAATTGTTTTGGTTAATTGTGTCTTTAATTGTTGTATTTTAAAAATTATTATTATTATTATTTCATTCATTAACCAAAACAATTCAGCTGAAACTTCTCTGTCATTTATTTTGAGATTATTATTTTTGTACTTCAATAATAATTATTATTATTTTATTAATTAACCAAAACAATTTACGTGGAGCTTCTCTGTCATTTATCTACTACTATCCCACTTATTTTCGATTCTTCTGTAGCGCGCTCCTGATTGGTCACTTTTATTAATTAACTACTTAATCAAAAAATTCCAAACATGGATTTTTGGGCTCAGAATATTTTTCTCTTTCGATCCCAACAATGGGGTGCGTCACACCTGGGAGGGTACACCCTGTATATATTTTTCACAAAATATAAAATAATCCTTCTAATTTGTATTTTATAATGTATAAAAATATGATTTTCCTTGTGAATTAATTATTAAACTCCTACATGATAAGCATGCAGAGTAGGGAATTAGGAGGTTAGCTGATGAAGGAGGATTTCTACTTGGCTCCTCCTAAAATTATTTAGCTACGCCCAGTGGGGTAACCAAGGGGTGAGAAATTAATCTCCCCTCATCCAGAAGAGAGAAAAATAGCCTCTAGGACATGTATGTATGGTCTTTTTCATTAAAAAAAATGTTTGTATTTGTTTTAATTAACGATTAAACCATAAAGGCCAAAAAAGTCACCCCCAGAGGCAAAACCTGGCTACGCTCTACTTATAACTAATTTTTGTATTAGGTCAGTTTTTATAAAAGAAAAAAGTAAAAAAGGACTTCTATATTTTCTATTTAACTACTAATCTCTATTATAAAAAGAAATAAAAGAGAAATAATTAAACTAATAACAATTATTTTATTTTCACCAAATAATGGATGTAATATAATAACTATATATAATTTAGATTAATATATATTTTTATATATATAAGATAATAATTATTGAAAATACAAAAATGATGCTATTGGAAATGTTTACAATAATAAAAAATTCTTTTAGAATTTTGTTAGATCAATCAAATTTTTAATCAAACAAATAATTATTTGTTTGATTAAAAATTAACTATAGTTAATTAGTTAATAGCATTAGAAATGATTCAATCGTAAGTTCTGATCCGCTTGAAGAAAGAATAAATTAAGTAAATGCTGCTAGTTCAACTACTTGATCTATTTGAAGAGTGATCACAGCAAATATTATATTTTAAAGAATTTGTAAAAGACAATAAAAAGGCGAAGGGCAGGCGGGGCCAAGATCCATTAGAGGCGCCCTTAATTTTGTTTCTTAGGGCCGCTGAAAAAATATCAAAATTTCGATATTTTTTTTTTATCGATATACCGAATTTTACAGTATCGATGTTTTAAATTTCATTTTGTTAAACTTCTTATTAGTAATTCAGTAACGAATTCCTTTTTTTTCTTCAATTTCTGTTCGATATATCGATATTTTTTTCGATAGAGAAAGCCCTACCTAATATATTTATAAACATTTGTATTTTTTTTTTTGCTGTTCCTTGGGCGCCCTAAGGGTGCCGATGGGTTGAATGCCCTCTTTCGCCTCTACCTGAATACGCAATTAATAAAAGAGTATTTAAAATTGTGGAGCATTCGTTAACACACCCCCATTTAATTAATAGCTTTTGCTTCTTTTATAGATTTCATTCATTTATTTCCAAAAAATTTTGTCAAAAATTGTTTTAGCTCGGAATTTGAATGTTTTAATTGTTATCATCTCTTTGCTATTTATGAAATAATTTATATAATATAAGGAAAGTGTGGTGATCGCAAAAAAACCTGTGAAATAAATATTTTAAGGTCTTCTCTTAGAAAAAAAAAAAATGGGTTCCACAAAATGGTCAGGGTGAGTACATGGGCGTATCCAGGGAAGAACAAGGGAGGGGGCAGCTGCCACCCTTCCATTTTCGAAATAAAAATATAAATAAAGTCAACTGAAAAATTCACTTATCTTTGAGAAGATGAAAGCTACGAGTGACGTCATCCCCTATCTCCAGTAAGGTTGTTGCATTTATAGAAAACTAATGATGATTGGGAGAGCCTGGTGTAGATAAATAAACGACAAACGAAAATCCTGGAGGTATTTTCAGGGCAAATTTTATTCCACTCTACAGTCGACTTTTGGGGGGCCTACCTTCATCAGGATTAATGTGGTTATAAATAAATGAACCCTCGCTGGTTTAGTTAATAGTCTAACTTCGCCTGCTGGTTCGACTTTTAACTTCATTCTTGAATGACTAAACCAGCGAGGATTCATTTATTTATAACCACATTAATCCTGATGAAGGGAGGCGTTGAGTCCCCCGAAACGTCAACTGTAAAGTGGAATACAATTTGCCCTGAAAATAGCTCCAACATTTTCATTTGTCGTTCAAAATAATAAAATAGATATTAGAAAAGTTGCCCCCTCCCCCTTTCGTTTTGAACTGGATACGCCCATGAGTGAGTATGAGTAAAATATCTCAAAAATAAAAATTTGATGAAATAAAGCTGGTTTCAAGTCAAAAAATAGTTCATAAAATACAATTATCATTTACAATGTTTAATTTTACAATTATTTAAGAACATAACCTTATACGTACTTATAATTTTCGATGTATGAATTTGTTTGTTTGAAAGAGTTCTTTATTCTTTATTTTAAACAATTTGGAAACTTTAAAATATTTTTAATAGCACTACAAAATTATTTTTTATTTTACAAATAATTGATAGAAACAGTATATAAATCATAATTCTGATGTGTTGCTATACCTGCTGCTGATGGTGTTTGGATCCAAAATGGCGGCTGCGTAAACTTAACTATTCAGAGCTCTATATAAACTCCCAGGCAACGAACTCAGTTCAAATCTCTACATTTTTTTTTATCATGTTAAAAATCATTAATAATGGCGTTGAATTTCGGGTCCAAAACAAGAAGTATTATATTATTAGGTATATTCGATTAAGCGTGCGAGGGCGTCCGGCGCATGCGTAGTGAGGAAGATCACATGCGCAGTAACGAAAAGCAATACGTTTTTCCTTAATGCGCATGCACCGGACTCCCTCGGACGCTTAATCGAACAGACCTAATATGTACACGCCGTACGTACGTAAGTGTACTACATGGGTTAGTACTTAGTGTGCAAAACCTTTCAGCCGTTCCTCGTGATATAAAAGTATAAAAAAATCATATTTTTAAATATAAGACTTTCGCGTGCCTACAATGCTTAAATTCTAGTGAGACACTTTAAGATTCTCTAGGGAAGGATGAGACACTCAATTAGAAACGCATTAATTTATATTTTAATTATATTTCAAGAAAATGGAAATTAAATTTGGTCACAACATGAAATACCTATAATGGAAACTTATATTGTAGGTTTTAATTAGAAAGCAGTAGTTAATTATTGGGTTCTTTAACAAGTTTGAAGTGAAAACTTCTTTAAGCGTATCGTGCACACTTTGCTGAGCAGTGACGCTGCGACAGTGACACGCTCATTCGGGTAAACTCGGGAGGAGCCGAATTTAGCCGATCGAGCGAGAAACAGATCGCTATGCTTAGCTGCACAAGATTTCAAACAAAACTATTTAATTATCACAAACCCATTATTTCATTCTTAGATTATAATAATATTAAAGAAGATTGATTTACAAAATCAACAGATAATTGATACATAGTTATAAGTGCACATATTGTAGCCTACATCTAATGAGAAAACAATCACAATAAATATTTTTTTATAAATATATTTTTTGATTAGTTCCTAATTCGCCCAAGTAATCACATACATAATTATATTCACATAATATATTAATAAAAATATATATATACAATCCTTATAGAAATTTTCACTTCTTGCAATGTTAATCACTTTGCAATTTTTTTTTTTTTTAATTTAAGAATTTATTAAAATAGAACAATAAACAAACAAAAGTATTTTCTGTCTTCATTTTGTCACTTTTGAGCCAATTAATGTTTTTCTAATAAAAAATTTCCTCCTTTTGAACTGATCCTTTCATCAAGCCAATTTTTGATATCCCCATAATCAGTGAAGTGCTACTTCGGAAGGCTTTATTTATTAAAAGAGATTGTAGATCGATGGTGCGATGTCTGGTAAATATGGCTAGGATCCCCTGTCACACTTCCTTGACCTGTTTGCTGTAGAACATTGTCATGTATAAAAATGACTTTGTCCTGCATTTTGGGATATTCTGGACGGATTCTATTGATTTAATCATTTTGACAATTTCTTAAATGTATGATGTAGATCTTCATTCACTAATGTTTTCAATCTTTTATTGGTAAAAATTAAAACAGGTCCGATTAAGCGTCCGAGGGGGTTCGGCGCATGCGTAATGAGGAAGATCACATGCGCAGTAACGCTTTTCCTCAATGCGCATGCGCCGGACACCCTCGGTCCCTTAATTAAACAGACCCAATAACTCATAAAGTATTATTATTTTTTAATGAAATAATGCTCATATATCATATATATGTAATTGTGGTCAGCGTGGTCCTGGGATTTGGTTATTTTTCGGAAGGGGGACTAAAATATTTTTTTTTCTTTTTATTTTTTAATTAACAAGTTAACAGTCCTTAGAAGTGGAATATTATAAAACATCGGTGCCAGTTTAAAATAAAAAATTATAATAAGCCTTTAATTTTAATATTATTGAGTAAGAATCCAAATTATCTAGAGTAAGTACTGGGTAGAGCTTTAGCCCCTACAGCTCCTGTAAAACATATTGGACTTTTTAATTTATGTACTTAAAAATGAAATAGCACTTCTTCTTTACATTTTAATAAGATTTTTTGTTTTTTTTTCTATATAAAATTTTATTTAAATCTGTCAAGCCGTTCAACCGCTTACAGTCGCAAGCAGATATTCACACATATATGGACGAGATAGCCAAAACCACTTTTTTTTTTTAATAAAGCGACTACAGTTTGTGGAAATTCAATTAGAAAAAAATTGCGATTACTAAACTTTCCCTTCGGGTGTTACAGTTAAATAAAACTCTAGTTTTAATTTGTATTTTGAAGCATAAGCTATAAGTTGTGTAACCCAATTTACATAAAATAAACGTACTGTCACAGAAACAAAGAGAAAAAAATAGACAAATAGGGGTTTATTTGAAATGATGTTGATTTTCAAATAACCCCCTATATACAAATGTCTTTTTTTTTAAATTAACATTCAGCGAGATGATTTTTTGATTCTGTATATTGCACACCCTAAGATAACACCGTATATTTTTTATTATATAATAGGCCTATTTATAGTTATAAATATTTAGTGTACGATTTCACTAATTTGACTGGACAATCAAAAATTGACTATTAATGGTGCACTCGAAACTTTGGCAGAATTTCTTTTAGATGTCGAAATATTTAGAGCCGGCCCTGTTGTTATCCTTAATTATATAAATCAATCGCAGTTAAAGTGAAAATGTAATTTATTTATTTATTGACTTTTTATAAATTCAAAGTATAGATAAATAAACAACTACTATTTAAAAAAGTCGAGGATTGCATCGGGGTACATTTCCAAAAAAAGACTGGGAAACTGATTGTCCACTTAGAAATAAATCATTAACCGATTAAATAAGTGTTCCCGATTATAGCAGGCTGCATTTCGAATTTTTCTACCTTTCCCAATTATTGATATATTTGATTTTATGATTTCAAAAACCACGATGGTTTTTCTCTATCACATAAGAATTTTCTTCCGTAACTTGGTCTTTTTTATTTGTTCCCGAAAAATGATTTTAGGCCCAAATTAAATCTAAATAAATGATCTGTCTGCTTGGCTTGCACTCTCTGTTTGACCAATTTCTTCGCATTGGAATTTTTAAATTAAATTTATCTTCACTCTTATAGAGAACGTCCATAACGGACAGTCTAGGAAAAAAATACTCAGCTCCCCAAATTCCTATTTGGAAAGACTCAAAAAATTTTTGAAAATCCAAAATATCACCCATTAGAGAGGTTTTATATGAAAAATCAAAATAAAAGACATTTAAAAATTATAATTAACAATTGAAAAATGTTAAATTAAATTTTTTTCATATAGATAAAATACATAAAAGAAAATAGACCTAGTATTATTTTAAAAATTCTCTTTAAGATAATTGATAATCTATTACGCCCAAAATTTAATTATATGTGAGCAATTTCACGTCATACAAAATTACTTTGAATTAAAATGTTTAATTTGTTACTATAAATAAATTAATTGTAGATTAAATTCAATTGTTTTTTTTGTCCAGTTAGATTTGCCAAATCGTATACAGTTTTAGCTTAGGCCCGGTGCACGCGATTTTTTCGGTTACATAAGTTGGAGGGGGTAAGTACAAGGGAACATAAATGGTTAGATAACACATATTTTAGAATTTATTATTAAATCTTTTTTATTATGATTTTCGTTTGTCCCCTTTGCCAAGACTACACCCCCCCCCCTCCAGGTGACCAATGGCCATCACACAACTAGAAAAAATATGTGAAAAAGGAGTAAATAACTTATAAACTCCATTAGCTCACTGATTAGGGATGGGGGTCCAAATAAAAGAACATCGAAACCTTTTTTTGAGTTCAATCACCGATCGCTGAAAAACATCGGCATCAAATGGGAAAATAAATTTAAAAAAAAATTTTTAATGAAAAAAGAAACCCCACCAGGAACGAAGTTCCTCACGTCTTTTCTTAAACTCCCAATATAATTTAATATGAATATTATTTAAAAAAGAAAAGAATTATTTATTTTTAAAACAAGCATGTGAGCAGCGGTTTCCTCCTCACACAGAGAGAAAGAGAATTATCTAAAGGGGTAGGCGTGGCCTCGACAAGTCTTCGGCTAGCCTCGCCTTCCTCCGCCGGCGCTCGAGCGCTGTAACTCATTTTTGTTATGTTACGTGACGAATTCTACCAATTCACCCTACTCTAAGCCGTGTAAAAGAACTTCGTTCCAATATTTAAAATTTGTGAAGCTGACGATGGTTGTATTCACTTAAAAAAAAGTTGACAGTTTCTCGTTCCCGATCCAGGGACGGATTCATTCAATTTCGTCGGTGGAGGCGGTTTTTTTTTATTTAAGGGATGCGGTTTATACTCCGTCCCTATTTATCTATTATATTTAATTGATTGGTAGCCAATTCAATTTGAATACATTTTTGTGGCATGGGAAGAAATGCGAACCCGGTGGGAGCGGCTGGTTGGAAGATTCAATTTACAGGAGGGCCTCTCTGGGGGATGAAACTTTTTTAAATAATACCTTCAAATAATAGCACCTTTAAGGTGATTTGAGACTTAAAATTGATAGTTTAAAATAAATGTAAAAATATATTTTAGACAAAAAATCATAATTTCTTTAGATGACTAGTTTTTGAAACTTTTTCTCGCCCCCCCCCCCCTTTAATCCGTCCCTGTCTCGATCCCTATCCCTATAGTCCAGTCCATACCCAGCAAACAGAAAAAAATTTACATGTGCATTCTGTCACTTGTTCGGCTGATTCGCATGTGGACCGGGCCTAAAAGATCTGAATCTCAGATTATCATAGACCTATATAATTATCTCTGATCTGTTTGGTACATTGAAATGTTTTTTGTGTAGTAACCCTGGTTGATGTTATAATACAATATTTAAAACGATCAAATTGTTTTTTTTTTATTTTTTATTTATTTATTTTTTTTTTTTTGATTATTATCAAAAATTTATTAATGATAAAAATCTTTTATTTTTCACATAATTATCAAAAATAAATTAATTAGAATATAAAGGATGTTTTTACTCCAAGGACGAAACTTCTTGAAAGACAATGAAAGAATGTAGAATTAAAGGGATTTAGTCGTTCAATATTTTTTTTTTTATTAAATCAACATAATTTAATAAACATTATTAGACGACTAAACTCTTTGTGTTCTAGCTACATTTTTTCATATTTAAGAAATAATTTAATATTGTGATTAAATACCCAATTTATTATTTGTAAAGAGTTCAGGTAAATAAGACTGTGCCCTCTCAAATACACGTGGTCCAAATTTAATTAATAAAAATATAAAATGATATTTCAATACAACTGTATATAATTAAACAAGAAGGCTTAGTTTGGACAGACAGTCGTTTATATTTTGGCTTTCTCCGATATGTTTCCGGGACGAAATTCTAGAAAATCTTCTAAAAGGTAATTGAGCTGATTGTATATGAGAATTATACTATGAATGATTTTCTTTCTTACTGTAAGATTTTTCTATATTTATTTGGCTAATGAAATAAGCTCGACTAATCCTCATAAAGCCATGAGTGGAATATAGATTATAAATATTTATTTGTATATACATGTACTTGACTATTAGAGTGACCCTTAATTTTTAACTTCACCAGTTTGTCACTATATAAAATAGAATTGTAAAATTTTAGCTCAAATAAACAAATTTAAAACAACCCTCAGTTATTTTTCTTTTTTCTCTTACAAGGAATGTCACCCAAAGGTGAATCGCCGATTCTTTTGAAACTTGGTGCATTTAAAGAACTCATCTAAAGATTAATTTAAATGAAAAAAGTTTCAGGGATGGGCATACAGAAATATTTTTTTTAAATATTTTTAACTTAATCTATAAAATCAGTACAATAGTGAAATTCAATGAAAAAATGCTTAAAACAAATCTTATTCTTACAATAATAATAATAATAATTATTATTATTATTATCTTAAAATGTCAATGTACTCACACTATTCAGCATGGTTTTCATATATATTAATTAGTTTCATTTCTCTGTCAATCCGCTTTTGCAAAAATGATTTTAAAATTTCTTAAATCAATTAGATTTTTAATTTAAACTGACAATGAGTTTTTAGCATTGTTGACGCAACAGCTTTTTCGTGTTTGCAGATTAGATTGAGCTTGATTATTTTAATAACTTGGTCTAATTCATGTTAATATAATTCAATTTTTGAAAATGAAATTTTAATTAAAAAAAAATATTTCTGTATGCCCATCCCTGAAACTTTTTTCATCTAAATTAATCTTTAAATGCACCAAGTTTCAAAAGAATCGGCGATTCACCTTTGGGTGACATTCCTTGTTAGATGACAATTAGGACAGTCTGAACTGTAAAAAATTCAGTTTAAACCATCTATAAAATTATTTGCAAAAAAACAAAAATATATTTAAAACCTGATCCTTTGAAAATTAAGAAGAATTTTAATATTTTTGGATTGGAACCGTTTGGGGGTGAAAAATGACTTGAGAAAGTCATATAAAGGCTTAAGACCTATTTTATAACTAAAGGCCACTCTAATGTACCATCAAGAGAAAAGATATTGGACAACCCGGTCACTTCCTCCTGAATTTAGAGCCTTTTGAGGTGCACCGTGCATCTGCCTAGTTACGGCCCTGTATACATACCTCAAAAGGCTCTAAATTCAGGTAGAAGTGAGGGGGTTGTCCAATATCTTTTCTCTTGATGGTATATGCTACTGTGAAAAACATAAATCAATTAAAATCCGATTTACTTTTAACCAATAGTGAAACTGTGTTGATCGGTAAATACCGAGCGGTATAGAATAGAGCTGAAAAATTTGAAAATTAAGAACAAAATGGCAAATTTTCGGTCTGTGGTGTGTGTGATATCAATTGGCATATTGTCAATATAAAATTTTATAAATAAAAATGGTTGAGGATGAATCGGCAACCAGTGGTGGAAAATAATATTTTGTCGGTCTTTCGAGTCATCATCAGGACAAAATAGATGATGAAACGGTCGAAACGTCAACAAAATATTAATCAGAATAAATTAAAACTGGCATAAAAATCAAATCCAGCCAATTGATTTCTTAAATTCACTCAGCACTTTTTTTTTAATAATTAAATCAAATTTTAATTGATTTATGTTTTTCATTTGCAACATATATATATAATTATATATGAATGTGTATTTCATAGAAATATTCTTAATAATGAATTAATTTGACTGCAATCGCCCACAGCCTCTTTTTTTTGCCACTTTTTTTTTCAAGTGGTAAAACAAAAAGTCCAACTCTAAACGCCTTTACTTCAAAACGATTTTTGAGAAAATATTTGCTTTTTTTGAGTTGGCAAAAGGATGATTAGAATAAGAAAGGCGGTTCAAAAGGTGTTAGAATAGGTAAAAATCCTCATAGAGGATGGGTCTTTGCCAATATCAAAAAATCTGTTTTCTTAAATATATTTTCAAAAAGAGATGTTTTAAATGCTCAAAAATGTTTTTATCATAAAGCTTGAGGACTGAAAGAAATGGATATTATTTATTTATTTGTCAATCACTTCAATTCTGGCGCTCTAATTATACACTCCTAACTAGGACGAGTTTATTTAACAAGTGGTCTTGAAGTAACATTTCCAAAACATTTCTTAAGGCAAAATTTAACCTTTATCGCTATTTAAAAAATTCATGAATAAATTCACTTTTTGATCAGGTTAAGTGCAAATTGTGCAAATATTTGTAAAAATTTTCTCATAAAAACATTAATTTTTAAATTGTTAGTTGCATTTTGATCAAAATAGTGCGTCGGGCGCCTCGAAGCAGGTACCGTGGTACCTGGGTATCAAGGAGAATGGATATCGTTTGAGATGGAATTTGTCCTAGTTCCCCCTAATGCTGTCCTCGCAGGTTTTTCTTCATGTAGGACCAAATCTAGAAAAATAAATAATAATTAGAGCTTTTTACAATAGATTCTTTTCTGAGACTGTATTAACTAAGTCCAGCAATAGAGAATGTTGGAGAAAGAAACTAAATAAAATCAAAACATTTTGCATAACTACAAGGCGTTCTCGTGAAATTCTGTGTCTCTCTCGCTAACGATCTTCAAGATTTTTTTTATTTATATTTCTTTTGAGATTTAGAGAATAAAAAAAGCATTGTGTGGTTTTATGAAACCTCGATGCAAGTGAAACTTTTTTTCGGATCGTAGGTGTTTAACAGAAAATTATTCAATTAAGGGTATTAAAATCGCGTTTTTAATCTTAACTTAATAATTGGAAAATGAAGATTGAATGGGAAATCTAGTGGCATGTTAAAAACTGAGAACAATATTTATTTAGTAATTGAAGATTTGAATCATTTTATATTAAATTTCAACTTTACTATTTTTGTCGTCACGGCTTGTGTTAACGCAACATGCTGATAGAAGAGCGAAAAAATTTGAGGCCATCAAATAAAAGTTTCACTTTAAAAATTTCCCCGTCCCGTTTTTTCGATTTCTAAATTTGCTTACTGATAATTTTGTCATTATTTGGAAATATTTAGTATAACAAGTCAAGTCAACTCTAACTCAAGTTTTCTATTTGAGTAAAAAAAAAAAATAAATAAAATTCGTTACTTTAACAAGGTAATATTAGAGAATAGAAAATTTACCAGCAATTTCTTTAAACTAATCAAAAAGTCAAAAATATAGAGAGAGTTTTCTTAAATTTATGATCTCGAAAATCTGACATAAATTAAAAAAACCATCATTAAATGAAAAAGCTGATTTACTTGCAGACTTGAGATAGATGATAGGCGGCCCGACGAACTGCATCAGATGGAAATCGTCGGAAAGTAATGTCTGGCAAGCAGCACCACTAATACGGTGCCTACAGCTAAGAGAACACCACTAGGAAGCAGTCTTGTACCCGAACCCACTCCTCGCACTGTGAAAATACGTTCACCGTCTTTGGCAAGGACAGCATCCCCGTTTGTTAGATGATCCAGGCACTCAAACTCGCAGCAGCGTTCACCCGAACGGAAGCGACTGCAGTACTGCAACATAGCCATCACGCAGGACCCTCAATCTACAACTATGCTGATTTGTAGGTTTTCAAAGACAAGTTTTCGCTTTGAAATTAAGAAATAAAACTTGGATTTATTATAGGATATACGATTAGGCTTAAATATATAATAGATCGCATGCTCTGATTCTATTCTAGGATGGATTTGACTAAAATATTTAACAACTGCTCATGCTTCCTTGGCAAGAGGTTTAGTTTCATTTAGACTTTAGAGAAAACTACAAGCAACATTTGCAAGGAGACCTACCTTCGTTTATAAAACTCAAAAATTATCTTCAACTTTTCATTAAGCAAAAAATAGGGGAATGGCTTCTTGTATATTCTTTTGGAATTACGACTGTGTGTGTGTGTGGGAGCACGATTGCTTAAAAACGCAAGCAGCATATCGAAAACTAAATAGTTTTTGAAATAATCAACGAAGAAAAGGGCAATTTACGTTAATTTTGAAAAAAATCAAAACAAAATCATACAGATGTCATTTAAAAAAAAATGTAAATATAAACAAATGAATTTGTTTATATTTACATGTTTTTTAATGACATCTGTATGATTTTGTTTTGTTGCTCAGGGGCCCACATCTTGTGGGTACGTGGATGGCGACCACGAGCTACCCGAGCTGGGACTGGCAGTCCTATTCTTTACATGCCACTCCCTTCCTTCTATATTTTCAACAGGCGTCAGACCCCCTTTTTTTTTTTCCGTGCGACGGGCCGGCCTGTTCTATTTCTTCCGGTCGCAAAAAAAAAAAAAAAAAAAACATTCCGCCGACCCCTTTACCGCCAACCCCGCGCCGCGGGAATAATAACGACAAAGAAAGAAGAAGTAGCTGTTAGTTAGTTTTTAAAGAAAATTGACCTTCGGTAGATCACCATTTTGGCCACCAATTATACACATATAAAGAAGAAGTATGATTTTGTTTTAATTTTTTTTAATTAACGAAAATTGCCCTTTTCTTCGTTGATATAAAAACTTTTTATGAAAAAACTTATTTCCAGGTGACGTATTTACTCCAAAAGTTAATAGAGATCTACAATTTTAATAATAAAAAATTTTTTACTCATTTACTCAAATACAATTTGTTACTATAGCCCCTGAGGATGAGTACGACTAGCTCTCGAAACGTCGGAGACAGAATATAACGTAATTCACCTGGCTGTTGTTTCCCAGGGTTCCCGTCCTCTTCTAATTGAATATCTACAGCCATTAAACTCAACAAAACTATCTACAATTTTAGTGTAAGGGGTATATACAAAATTTCATCTATCTGGCTGCTTGCGTTTTTAAGCAATCGTATTTACACACACACACAGTACACCGACATAATTCCAGGGACGTCTAAAAGATGAATGTTGCAAAGCCAGTGGCTTAATAAATGTAGCTCTTCTAAGGGGAAGAGGGAAACATTTAGAGATGAATTTCAATTTATGTATTTTTCCATTGTACGTGAGTGCCAAATGCCCACTTTGCAAATTAAAGTATCATCTTATAATTGTAAAGTGTTGCAGTCGTATATAATCAATATTTATAACAAAAGAGGGGAATATAGTAGGATGATTTAACAATGTTTGTAATAATCAAAAAAATATGGTCTTTGAAAATATTATTTTCTGGAATATTAAACAAACGTAATTAAAAAAACAGAAAACAAATTAATTAAACACTAGGTTATTTGTTTCAAGGGTTTTATTAATTAAAAAATTAACACGTATTTCGACAATTTCATTAATTCATTGTTGCTTTTATGTGGCGGTGAATTTGTGACTACGACGTGCATGCAGTAGGTACACTTGTTTTATTTTATAAAATTTGTGCATACATCTGTGAACAAAATATCTCAAGGAGGAAAAGAGCTAGGAAGTTGAAATTTTATATTTAAGTTAAGTAACCCCCCTGACCTGTGACACGAAGCTTTTGAACAAAATCGTCCAAAAAGTTCTAGTTCTTTACTAATGTAATTTTTCAATTTTTTTTCGATTTTCTCAACCCCCTATTTTTAATTAAAATTAATTAATTAATTATTCTTTAGATGCTCTTTGAAATGTATATTTTCATTTCAATTTTTTGAAGCATACATTACTCTTCTACTCAGTGGCGCAACCAGGATTTGCTCCTGGGGGGGGGGGGGTTCCGGGGGGGGGGGGCTGATCTCAAATATTTTTCTGTGAAAATTTTTTTTTTTCGCAGAACCGAAGTTTTTTTGCCTTCCGGGGAAATTTTTTCCAGTCCGTAAAAATATTTTACCTTTTTTTTTAGAGACGCTAAATTTTTGCCGTCCCGCGGAACCAAATTTTCCTGGCCCCCGCGGACCAATTTTTTTCCATGCGCCGCCCGCGGAATATTTCCTCTTTTGCGGAACCGAAATGATTATACTTTTTCTTTTCTATTTGTAATATATATATTTTGATTTTTTTTTATCTCCTGGGGGGGGGGTTAAAACCCTAAACCCCCCCCTGGTTGCGCCTATGCTTCTACTTCATAGTAAAGATAGGACAAATGGTTGCCATGGTAACAAAATATAAATATTTTCCCATGTTTAGGCCTATATATTTTATATCTTGAATTCAAATGTACCGTACTGTCCGAAACTAAATATATGTCGAGACAAAAAATCTTACCAAAGGTAATAGAAAGTTGTGTGCTGTGCGGCTTGTCACACCAGATTTATATTTATTTATTTATTTAAGGGTTAATTATGGTCGGTTAGAGGATGTAAATATTTAAGAGAGAATTTGTAATATTTTAAATCGTCTTTTGATATTTTTTCAATCTATAATATAAGATTATAGTAAAAAGTATTTTTTTTATTTTTTATTCAAATGGGAATTGTAATATTTATTTATTTTTCTAGAGTGACTCAGTCGAGTTCAAGTCAGGCCAGGAATTGCGCGGAGCTCTCGTCTCTCTTACTAGCGTGCGTGCATTTATTTTAAAGTGAATATCACCCCGACCATTTTGACACCCTCAGCACCCCTTGGAGCATCTTACTATTAAAGGTAGGTCTAATTAATAAAAAAAAAATTAAGAAAAATTGGGGATATACGAGTATTTATAAAAAAAAAAATACTTTTTTTTTTATTTAAACATCAAAAGTTTTTTAGCTTATATCTTTGTTAAGATTTTCTATTTATAGAGTGGCGGTTTAAGGGTTGAAAATAACAATCTTATTAACTAAAATTTAAAATAAATATTTTTTAATAATTTAAATTAGTGCAGGCTTTTGATTTTTGTGTGGCCTAGGAAGAATTGACCACCAGTAGCGTATCCAGGTGGGGGCGGAGGGGGGCGCTCACCCCCTCCGCCAAGGGCGGATCCAGAGGTGTTTCTCGGGGGGGGGGGGTAATCTGGTGTGACTCGTCGCACAGCACACTATTTTTTTTTAATTTCGGTAATTTAAAAGCGCATTCTGTACTTGTTTGCCAGAATATAAATACACATCAAATTTTTAAGTATTAATTTTAAAAATTTTACATTAAAAATAAATTTTTTTGCGAAAAAAGGCATTTTTTTAGAATCTCGGGGGGGGGGTAATTACCCCCTTTACCTCCCTCCCCCTGCCCCCCCCCTCGCCCTCCGCCCAAGGCGAATCAAGCTTTTGGCGCCCCTCGCGCATCCCCTTTTTCCCAAAATCTCCGGCTTTTTTTTTTTTTGTAATTTCATAATAAATTCATTTTATATCACAAAACCGGAGAAAAATTACAAAAAAAAGCTCGAAAGAGATTCAAATACTAAAAAAAAAAAAGGCCGAACGAAAAACGGCACCCCAGTTGAGCTTCGCCCCCTCCGCCCTCAAAGGTTAGCTAGCTACGCCGCTGTTGACCACCCCCTACCCTCCCTTAAATATCGGATTATTATTAAAGCAAATGAATGATGTTGTCAGATATAAATAACTATAGACTTGTCAATATTATTTGTCAGATTCACCTCCAGTTTTCTAGAATTATCAATACTATTTTTTTCTGTCTATTTTAAGATTTATTTACAATAATTTTTTTCAAACAAATAAAAATAAAAATTGAATCACCTTTGTAGGTTTGTATAAGAGTAAATCAGGATTCAGCCTATTCAGTATTAATTGAATCTTTTTTTTTTATTGTCTACGTGTATTTTACTTTTTACTTTCTCTTACCTATATATATGTTAATATATATATAGAGAGAGAAAGTATAGGATTCATGTCGAAAAATCTATGTCGAGATTTTAATGGACGTTTTTAGGTCCCCTGTATCCAAAAAGTCGTTTTCCCGACATGGTCTGTCTGTGTTCAATTTTAAGCATGAAGGAATTGAGCTATGAGGCTGAAACTTTATATTTAAGTTGACCTCCCTACGTGAAAATAAGTTTTTAAACAAAATCGGCCAAAAAGTACTAGTACTTTACTTATGTTCTTTTTTGTTATTTTTCGATTTTTTCAAAATTCGCTCCAATGATTTTGATTAAAATTCAAAAATCAATATTTTTTAGCTGCTCTTTAAATGTATATTCTCATTTTGTCCTCAAAATTGTATGAAGCACACTTTACTCTTGTACCAGGGGCGTATATATAAATTTTTTTCGGGGGGGCCCGAACTGAAAATTTTTCTGCGGAAAATTTTTTTTTAAGAAACTAATTTTTCTTCACACGAAATTTTTTGCGGAACATTTTTTCCTTTGCGGAACCAAAGTTTGTCCATCCTGCGGAAAAATTTGTTGCGCTGATGTCTGTATATCCCTATATATGTATATGTGTTTGGGAATTTTCGGGGGGGGGGGGCCGGGCCCCCTCGGCCCCCCTTATATACGCCCCTGTCTTGTACCCCCTCCCTACTTCATAGGAAAGATAGGACAAATGGTTGCCATGGTAACAAAATATAAATATTTTTCTCTGTTTTTAAATTTTATATCTTGAATTTTAATATATCGGCGAAAACTAAACATATGTCAACACAAAAAATCTGGTGTAACAAGCACACAAACTTTCTCTTACCAAAGGTAAGATCCGTAAAACAAGAGAATATATTTTTCGCTTTTATAATAATTATATTTTTCTTATTGCTTATTCGAAATATATGTTCCACTTTAATACTTTCTTAGACTTTATTAATTATTTAAAAGATTTTTTTTTTTTGCTCTCATATTTTTACTTGAAATATCTTCATCCCATATATTTTTTTAATTTTATATAAATAGAAATTTTCTTTCCAAATTCTTTTGTTATCGTTTGTTAAGAGAGGGATTCTAAAATACATACATAAACCCCTATTCTAAATATACACATAAACCCCCTCCACACTTACACACAAATGCATATAAATAAATATTATAAAAAATATGGTGTGACTGGTCGCACAGCACAATTTTCTCTTACCTTCGGTTACCGAACTCAAAGTTTTGTTCTATATTTATCACACCAGATTTTTTGTGTACACATATATTTAAGTTTCGGCAGTAAGCCTAAATTAGAATTAAAAATGTAAAATTTATAATCATAGGAAAATATTTATATTTTGTTACCATGGCATTTCGAGGAAGTAAAAATTGTCCCTCTGTTTCTAATATTTTTTTTTTTAAGAGATATGATTTTTTTTAAATACGTCGTACAATAATTTTTTTGCTATTCAGATAATAAAAAAATTAGATATAAATTTAATTAAATCAATTTTTCTTTTAAATTCTCATTTAAAATTATTTTCTATTAATTTATATATCCCTTATTATTTGTATAGATATTTAATTAAAAGAAGTTGGCTCTTTGCCAATTTTCTGTTTGTATGTGCTCTATGGGCTCAGGTCCTAGGCCAATCAGTTGTCCACCAATGCTAAAAGTCCCTCCACTCTTCAGGGATCAGCTGGAGATCGAGTCTCTGTGCTTTTTCAATGCAATATATTCAATAGCCGAAACCAAAGAGCCCTCAGTCGAGCCTCGGCTCGCATAGTGTAACTATCTTCTGTGTCAAAATTTTTAATTATTCTTTTCCCTCATCAGAAGCCTCATGGCGTCGGTTGATGGCGGTCCAGTTCAGGGGACGCTCCTCAACAAAATCGCATTTCTCCTAAACTTAGAGGCCATTTTAGGTAAATTTCAGTTTATTCGCTATATTAATTCATGATTTAAATATTCGTTAAGTATATTAGTTCATTCACAAAAATTTAGCATTTTATATAGGCCTACAGTATGTAGGCTATAGGAAAGTATTACTTGCCAAAGTAAAAAACAAAATATTAATTAAGGCCTATACTTTATAATTAAAGACGAATATAATAATTGGGATTAATTAAGCAGCTTGCAGTAGTTATCCGAATTAACAAAATATATATTCAGTGGTCCATCTAATCTAACTATTACAAGGACTAGACGATCGCAAATTATTTTTCATTTTTCTTTTAATTAATATGTTTTCTTTTCTTTCTTTACTTTCTCTTACCCTATATATGAAATATATAGAGAGAAAGTATCGTTTTAAAATCTCTACTCCCCACAACTCCTTTGGCTCTTACTTTGCCTAACTCTCTTCAATGCTTCTACACTCAGGTCTGAACTGGTTTGTCTCATAGCCTCCCAGGTCCTTCACTTATACACTAGTAGGCTATATATTTAATTCCCCTATAAAATACTTTTATTCAGGGTTGCATTTTAATTTTGCTTAAATTATTTCTTAATTCTTATACTATTTGAAACTTAATATTAGTACTCCTTGTTTAATACATTCTTAGATATACCTAAGAATATATATATTATTCTTTCTCAAATTTATTAAGAGATTTATTATTTTTATTTTTTTATTTTGCTCATTTAGATTACGAATTCAGAGGATTAATTAATTAAAAAACTCATACATACATACATTTAGGTCCAAATGCCTTTACGCATAGCATATTAAGATTTTTTCTAAACATCACCAAAAAATTTTTGACTCTATTTAACATTATGTCGACAATTTTTTTTCTATGATAGGGAACTTTTTCGCGTTTTTTTTCTCTCTCCTTCGGCTTCTTATTTATTTTTTTAAGAAGTATCCAATCGCTTCTAACTGAATGGTTTTAGACCGAAACTAAACGAGCCGAAGCCGAGAAAGTTCCCTAGTTGTTTAAAAATTTTTTTTTTCTAAATCAGCTGAACCTTAGCCGGACCGAACCCAGCAAAGTACCCCCTACCCGTGCAAGTTGTTTTAAATTATATTCGAATCCCCAACCGAGAATTCCTTAAGTTGCCTTAATATTTGTTTTTAATATGAGTTGTTGAATAAATAAAATAACTTACGTTTTTATAGATTAGTGTCTTTATGATATTTCTTCTATATTTTCGTTATTTTAAAAGAAATCTGGATCAAATTCGCTTTGCCACCTCTATTTTAGGCTAATAAAATGAATGGAGAGAGAAAAAAATCCGAAAAAGTTCCCTATCATAGAAAACAAACTTCAATTTAGCCACATTTTTTTAATTTCATATAAATTACTTTAAATGATACTTTTGATAAAAGAGAGATTCTAAAAGATGTTTTCTTTTCCAGATTTGTGTGTGTTACACCAGTGCAGTGCAATTGTGTTTTGTGATTTGAAGCTGAGCGCAACGACTGCAGGAGCTTCGAGTGACCTTCACTGCCCCGAGAGGTAAATATTTCATACTCTGGTGGTAACATGTACCTTCCCATGCACACGCGCACACACATGGACCCACATATATAACAACCACATACATAAATCTAATAATATAATAAAAATTAATTATCTGTTTCTAATGAATTTTTTTTTCTTTTTTTTACAGAACTCCGAGACCAAAGGTATCACCGGCATCAAAGGTAATAATTGCATGGTGCAATAATTTTGAAGGGGGTAGATTAGATTAGCTTTTTTAGGATGTTTTTTTTTCAGCTGACCCCAAATCGATGATTTAGCTCTTTTTAATATCAATCAATAGTTAATTTTTTTAAAATAGATAATTTTCATAAATAATCGTTTTAATGAATAAATTAAAAATTATTTTCACTTTTAATTAATTTGCATTTTAAAATTTTGATTTCTAATTTTTTAATCAATTTAGATTTCATTAAAAAAATTTGATATATAAACTTTTATAAAAAATTTTTGCTAAAAATTCAACTGAATTTTTTTTTAATTTTAATAAAAATTAGTTTAGAATTCCTTCCCACATGCATCGATTGGTGAAAGAGAGAGACCCTCTCCCCCGAGGGATTCAACATCAACTTGGTACCCAGGAGTTAAGGTGTGGTTTATATACGAATACAAATTTAAATGTATTCACTTTTCGATCTATAATTTGAAAATTCATTTTGACACCTTAAATTGTAGTTTAATAATTTAAATATAGAGGGGGGGGATGCACCATGCCAACGAGAGGGATTTCATTTTTGAACCTGCAGCTACTGCTCAAGAAGCTATAGTAGTGGAGAAATCAACGAGAATATTCTTCAATTTAGGCCTCTGTTGGAGATTCGTCGTTGCTATTAGCTTCAGTTGCCTTCTCTAATCTTTGGCTACCGCAGTTAGGATCCCTTGATTGTATTTGTATTTAGGATCCAACAAAGAGGCAAAATGAATTATATTTTCGTTGATTTGTTCCATGAACGATTCATAAGGAGATGCGGTCAGATCTGATTGAAATATTGAGGCCCAGGTTCTCAAGTGTTCTTGTGTTTGCGAAAAGACGTCTTTTTATGAAGCAAAGGGAGTCTGATATATTTTTGTATCTTTGAGGTTGGGTTTGAGGTGGCTCTATGGATAAACGAGACTCAGGGAGGGATGTCGTTTTTCCAGGGATAGCCTGGATGTAAATAACGCATACCCTTAAGGCCAGGGACAGGCCCGAGGGCCCCGCCGATCTGATGGTGGGGACCGGGTATATACAATTACAATTCGTTCGTATTTTTAATTAGGCTAGGTAGGATCTCTCTCATAAAGCCCCCTGGCCTCTCGTTTACTAATAATCTAAAAAATCACGTTCTTTCTCACTGATATGATTTATAAATCACAATTCTTTTTTGAAATTTCGCATATTATTTTTATTGCAAATAATTAAAAGAATTGTTCGTGAAGGAGATTATTTTTGCTTGAATTCTTTTTGAATTTTGTTTTGATTTTATTTTAAAGAAAATGAAGTCTTCAAGATTAAATATTACGCGAAATTTAAATAAGTAAGTAAATTTCATATACAAGAATTATTAAAATAAAATGAGTAAAATTAATTAAAATTTTATTTTTTTCCAGATGACTTGACGTTCTTTTTTTCATTTTGGTTAAATAAAACAAACTTATTTAATAATACAAATGAAGGAAACATTTTGGCTTAAGAGTGTATCATTATCATCTATTTGTATGAACTCATCGAAATTTATTGTTTTGGAGCTTTTAATATACACAGTAAGTAAATACAAATTAAAAGCACCTTTTAATATGCCCTTTGAGAGTTAGCTAGGCCTATGCCACTGTTCATTTGAACTTGTGGTGTGTGATCCAATTTGACAATTTTTTCTGCATTTTTTTATATTAAATTTCTTACAACCGCGAACTCAATTTTTTTAATGAATTTTTCTATATATTTTTTTTTTATAAAATGAAGTGAAGTGCAAATAAAAAACAGAAGTCTTCAAGATTAATTTTGAAAGCAACAAAATTTAAAAAGTAAGTAAATTTTCATTAAGTGATAAAATCAAAATATTTTTTACTTATACTACTATACTACCATAATATTTTTTTTTTTTTTTTAGGTAAATTAATAATCTATTAGCAAGATTTGCCGTTTTGCCATACTCCAGTTCTTCCTGGCACGGCCAAATCATCATTGATGAGGTTTGGTGGGCTTTGAGGGGAGGAGGAGGCCCAAAAAAAAAAATATATATATGTAATCACTTCTGATGATAAGTAATTACATTTATATCTGTAATGCTCAGCTTCTCCTATTTTTATGGGTGAATGATTGAATTTACTAATATTTTTCTCAACTCTAGTATTTCAAAAGCAAAATAATTGTTAAGTGATGATTAAAAAAAAAAACATTAACTAGATAGAGTTTTGTTTGAAAAAGTTTAGTTTTCAAACAACGCCCTACCGGTAAGTAAGCCAGTCAATATATCATTTAAAATTAGGTCAAGCGACTCCTTTCACCCTCACCAGGATTTAAAATAGTTACTGGTAAAATAATGTCTGTTCATTCAATGACCATTGGAATCTGTTGGAATATTAACTAAAAGGCACTGTTTTTTTTTTTTTTTTTTTGTTTCTCTTTTAATTTTTCCTTGATCGGTGACCAGTCACTTCCGTGCATGTTGATGAGGGTCTACAACATAAAATAAACTTATCTATTAAATAAGATGAAAAAAATCATTAAATTCGTTAAACGTCTTCTATTTAACTCGCAGCTTCCATCCCGGCAACTCTGCCTACATGACGATTTACTAATTTAAAAATATTACTCAAGACTTAAACGGATAATTCCTTTGTGATTTCTCTAAAAAAAAATAAAAAAAAAAAAACATTTTTGTTTATTAGGATTAAAGACTGCGAGATTAGAAAATATGGCAAAAGTTTTTATTAATATCTTATTTCGCCTTCCCCTCCCTCCTACTCCTAGAAGCCATTTAACGGGTCTAGGAACTTATATAAAGCAATTTTTTTTTAAATTATTAAAATAGTAAAATAGACGATGAACATAATTGCCAGTGCAACTCGTTGCCAGGAAGAAAAAAACGCTTAATAGCATTTAGTTAATATTCCAATAGAATTCAACGGTCATTTACATTGAAGATTGACAAGACGACGATTATCAGAAAATATTTTAAATCCTTAATAAAAGATAGGGACGTGAAGAAACTTTTCACTTTTTTGACCGAAAACTATTTCAGATATCGGAGCCAATTTTTTTTTTTTTTTATATAAAACTAAAATGAATAAGGATTATCTTGAGCACAAAAAGAATGGCAAAGGCTCAAATTTGAAATTTTGCCAATATCAAAAGGCCAAAAGTTACTCTTATTTTTTTCTTTTTTCTTCCGTGTTTTTTTTTTTTTTTTTATTTTTTTGTTTCTGTTCTCAGATTTTCACATTTTTAGACAATGCCACAGCTTTCCCTGCATAACAGATTTTGATTATTATCATCAAAGTTTAAAATTTCTTCTATCTTAACATGGGGAAAGTCAATTAATTCCTGACTATTTTACACTCTGATGACCTCATATATGACTATTAATATTAATATTTTTCAACAGCAATGAAATGAATTTTTTCTAGAATAAATCTCTTTAGAAAAATTTTGTCCATTAAATAATTAAGCTGTAATATTTAACAAAAAAACGTCATTGCCCAAGCGTCTCGCATTTCTGAGTTATCTAAAAGCGAGGAAATATTCCCACTACCCTATAGAATGTAATTTGTTTCATATATCATTGCTTTTATATTATATAATTCAGAAAAGCAAGGCGCATTTTTTATTTCACATCGATTTTATGCAAAAATAATGCGAGACGCCCTTTTTTGCATCTCCGAAGTTTTTAGTTGAGATTTAACATTAATAATTCGAATTTTTTTTTAAATATAAAAATTGTTCTAATCAATCCGATAAGTATGTGTGACGTCTTTCATTAAATTATTTTGAATATAAAGCAATAAAAGCCTTTTTTTTTAATTACTAATCAAAATCTATCCAATTTGTGCTTTCTTCTCGCTTAGTCGGCACAGTACTTGTAACGCCTGCAGAAGAAGTAGTCGAAACGTTGAACGATATTTATATTTTTAATAAATAATTAATACAAAATGTGGTCTATAATTAAAACTCGCATAATAATTATAGCTTGTGTTGCAATATTTAAAATAAATATAAAATATTTTTTCGGTTCGCGCGAACTGGTTGTTAATTAATTAAAAGTTCGGCTGTTAAAATCCGAAAGTATTCAGAAGGCAAAAAAATAAAGCCGTCATTTCGGCAGAAAGAGAAATAATTCTACCTATAATTATTTCAATTTAAAAATTTAAATAGATTTGTATTTTTTTGAAAATATTTCAATATTTTCCAACATTAGGATTTCTATTTTGGAGAGAGGGGCCTAAAGGTTTGAGTAACATCCCTCCCCCCTCCCCCGCTCTCTCTCTCTATCTTTTACTCTATATTAGTGATTTTCCTGGAGAGTCTTGATCCTTTTTCTTGATCGGTTTTATTCTGATGATCTTCAAATTTTTCTATCTTTCGAACCAGGAGATCTGACAGAGTGCTTGAGAAGGTTTAATGAGGCTATTGAGATAATTTCCATATCAGCGAAGAAAAATGGTTTCGTAATAAACAAACAAAAGACCAAAGTTTGATAGCTCTGGCTCTCTAAAAACAGGCGTTAAAATTTAACTCTTTAAATTGGGTGTTAAAAAGTAAATTAATAACACCAGCATTAAAAAATTCAATTCTTCGATGCTAAGATATTATTTCCCTCGATTCTGTACGAATCTGGCAGATCAAAAGCATTTCTTCCATCTCAGTTGTCAAAGTAATAAGCTCACTCTTTGGTTAAAGTCGCTATGTTTTGGTATATTAAACAAACACGACGTTAAAATCTTAAAGGCACCCTATGAATATGAAATTTTTAATATTTTAACAAACTCTTAGCGCTTTGGTGTTAAAGTTTTCGCTTTAAGAATAGCAATTTGTTCCAAGGAGATGTTAAAATAAATTAATACTGATAAATTTCAAGGTTTTTGCTTACGCCTGTCTATATGTCAAAGTTGCAAAGGGTTGAAATTGAATATAAACGAAATGTCAAAAATAGAAGCATTGTAATGGACTTAACTCCCCTTTTGGCCAGATCATATTACAATAATGTATATAAAATTATTTACCAGCTAAAAAGAAAATCACATATCCTAACAACAAATATTAAAAAACATCTGATACAAACCGTAATATTGGTTCATGAATAGGGTACTATTGATTTGGAAAATTCAACAGGATATATGAGTGACTTTTTAACTTGTAAATACTTTTATATACCCTATTGAAATATGATCTCGCCAAAACAAAGTTGAGTTTATAACAATTTTAAGACAATTGGGAATTTTATAAATAAATGAGTTTTCATTTGGAGATTAGCCCGGCAAATTAAAATGGCGTCCCGTTCATTTTTATATAAGAATGTACTCTACAAGAGTATTTTGGAAAATTTTAATTATAATATTAAAAATGATTATGATTTATAAAAATATTTTTATTTTTTTATCTTGTTGTTAACGTAGAAAAAGATATAAGAGCCGAAAAGTGTAATAAAACTTTCCAATTATTGAAACGTTTCAATAATTGTAAATTTCGGCCAACCTTTAGGCCCTCTGTATTTTGATTAAAATCTTATTTCTAAAGAATAAACATCTCAGCTATAATTCGAAGCAAATCTTTCAATAAATACCATTTAATTTAAAACTATATTTAAATCTACCCTATATTGCATTACAATATGTATATACAGTATATAAAACATCAAAAGAAAACATGCGATAATCATGCAAAGCCATTTTGGGTTAAAGGACAGGTTGTTTTTTATCGGGATGTTGATTTAATAAATAAGCTGTTATGAAATGAAATATACAGAGATAGAAATAGAGAATTAGTAGATAGATATAGATAGAGAGAGAAGAGAGAGAGCTGGCTCACATAAGGCGGATCACAGTAGATTGCCTTGCACCACATTGGCTCGCTATGGTAACAAACACACAGGGAACAAGCGCTCGGCCCCGGCACATACAACAGTCCGTGCTGGATTTTGTTGCCTTGGAAATCGGTACAGTCTTCCTCGAGAGCATCTAGCGAACGAACCAACACATATGACGGTTGAGTTTTGGTCAAAAATTAGCCATGGAGTGGCCAAGGGAGCCAAAAAATAAAAAAAAACTGGATCACTTGGCGAACACCACGACGTGAATAGCAGACGGAAAGCGACGCAGAGCCCCAGGGGCTTGAATATCATAATCAGTGGGATCAGGAAGCTTTTGCAATTATGTCACAAATATTTTTGAATATGATGGAAAGAAAAATGAATATTATTCTCTTATATCTTTACAGGGTGACTGTAAATTCATGGTACAAACTGCGAGTGCTGATACAGGACACTGTAACAATCACTTTTTGTAGAGGAATCTGGGCAAAAGTCCTCCGTCTCCATTTTTTCTTTCCTGTGTTTGTGCTTTTTGCCTATACATTCCTATACAAAAAGTGTACCTGTACCAACCCTCACAGTTTGTACCATGAATTAGCAATCACACTGCATACGTATATCACTAGAATATAATTCCCTCTAAAAGAAGAGACAGAGTTTTTTTCCCTCAAGATTCCTTCTAAGAAAGATTTTCTGATAAGTTGATGAATTGGGAAGGAAAAAGATATTATATCTCTCACAACTCGCCCAAAAGAATTAAAACCGCGTAGGAATTTTTAAAAACTAATGTTTAGTAGTGGCCCCAGAAATTTGTCTGAGATGTCTGAAATATGAGGAAGGGAAGAGATGAAGGAGAAAACTGCTGAATCAGAAGATATTTTATAATTTGAATTTATCATATTTCGTCCCCCTGGACCATGACGAGAGTGAAGGAACAATCGGGGCGATTTACGCCTCCCATTTGGAATTTGGGGCTCCAATTATTTTTCCTGGCTCTCTAGAACGTCCTCTACAATATAAAGGAGTAAAAATTTAATTTCAAAATTCCAATGGCAAGTTGATCAAACGGGACAGACAGACGGACACTCCGCAACAATATATAGATTTTATTCCTATTAATAAATAAATCGACTCATTAGCAGTTCAATTGGCTATGAAATCTGCATTTTTGCAAAAAGAGAGTAACAACTTCCCTCTACGAAATATTATTAAAATAATAAAGTTAAATCAAAATTAAAACCGCAAAGAAATTTAAAAAAAAAAAAATGTTTAAAAATATGTTATTTTCAAAACCTTGTTTTCTTACTCCTGTGTCAATTTTTTCCGGGCAAAAACGAAATGAAATGTCTTTATTGCCGGACCGAGTCAGTCTAACTTTTTTTAGCTTTTCACATTCATTTCGCGGAAGTATAGGAATGACATCATTACTTCCGCCCCGGATGACATCCCCCTAGCTACGCCACTTCTAGTTATATATAATATATATTAACTTTTTTCATTGTTTAAAAACTGTGTTTTTTAAAAACATGCATGTAAAATAAATTTTTTGATTAATTCTAGATGACCGATTTTTCTGACACGACATTCCTAGTCCTGAATTTTTTAGCTAGATTTTTTTGTCTCAAATTTAAAGCCTAACCTGAGCTTGTGTCTTTATTTATTCCAAAAAAGTATAGTAATTCAGAGTGACTTCGTAATATATTTTACATATTCCATATCAGTGTTTCCCAACCTTTTGAAGTCCACGGCACACCAAAGGTGCGTTGGGAATAACATTACGCACCCTTCCTTTTTTTTTTTTCTCCCAGCAAAACGAAATTTTTTTCCGCCTTGTGGCAAATTTTTTCTCCTTCCTTGAAAATCATTTTTCCTGTTTTTAGCAAAACTAAATTTACACCATACTTAATTTTTTTTCGTGAATCTAAATATCTCGCGGCACCCTTGGCGGGACACCGGTTGAGAACCACTGTTCTAAATATAATATAATCCTAAATGTTTTTCGAGGCGCTACGTCACTGATATCAGCTTTCATAACAGTCATTATAAGAATTTATATTTATTATAAGAAGAAAATATAAATTATAAAATATATTTTATATTCTTTAAAATGTCTTCATTTGGGAAGCGTACTGACCCGGCGGATAAATCCAAACCATCTTCCCTCTTGTCGATAAAATTTTCTGGCTACCACCCTGTTCAGTAGAGGGCAAGGGCGGATCCAGAGGTGTTTCTCGCGGGGGGGGGGGGTAATCTGGTGTGACTGGTCGCACAGCACACTATTTTTTCTAAATTTCGGTAATTTTAAGGCGTATTCTGTACTTGTTTGCCAGAATATAAATACAAATCAAATTTTTAAGTATTAATTTTTAAAATTTTACATTAAAAATAAATTTTTTTTTTCGAAAAAAAAGTATTTTTTTCAAATCTCGGGGGGGGGGGGTAATTACCTCCTTTACCCCCCTTGTATCCGCCCTTGGTAGAGGGAAGGGAAGGTGCATATGTTAATTTCTTCTAAATTATTTAGATCACCCTCATTCAGTTTCAATTGTGGTTGTCAAAGAATTCAACTTTAGAAAAAAACAGTTAGTTACTTTTGGTAGATTTAAGTGCTGAATCCTTCTAGTCTGGATAAATTTCTTTTATTTTTTTATTCATGAGAAAGTTAAAAACCTTTTGATTAGTATTCTCTTCAACATTTCTTTTGCATTTTTATTTTATGATCCGCTAGTAGTCAGTTTAGCTTAGCCATAATAGAAATGTTTTTAGAATTGGAAGCAAATGATATTTTCATTCATTATCTGATCAAGTAACGTCTTGTCTATATAAGTTTTTGCTTCTGATTCTAAGGGGTTGTTTTTCTCGCCCTTCAACGAGATCTTTTTTATTTCATTTTCAAGCACAAAGACTTTCTTTAAGTTGACAATTTCGTTCTTCAGCTCTTTATATTATTATTTATTTTTTTCGTTATTATTTGTCTGTAATTTGTTACATTAGTATGAGTTCCTCGATATCATTTTTTGCAAATAAATTGCATTTTTTTCTTCAATCTTTAAAATAATTCCTTTTTCATAAATCATTGTTTTTTTTTTTAAACAAAATTCCATTCAGTGTAAAATCGAATTAAAGTTTAGTTTCGCATAGGTGACAGGATTTGTCAGACATTTTGCAAAGCAAATAATAAACATAATAAGACGACCAGGATTAGGGATATTAATTGAGAGGGGGTGGCCAAGGAGGTGACTTGGATTACGAGGCCTTGAATCGGGAGTAAAGATGCGAGATCAGCTTATTTAGCAATTAAATAAATAATCTCATTATTTCAATAAAAGAGTTATGATTGAGTAGATCTCAGCTTAATAGTGGGCTGAAACAAGTCAAAATTCGGAGCAAAATGTGAGAAAACACATCCGAGCAGACTGAAAGATTTAACTTAATTATTTTATTTATTATAATTCATGTATTAAATACATAGCCCCACTTAGTGTTTATTATTAGATAATATTGATTTATTATTTATATTCATAAATAGATTAATTATTAAAATGATGAAAAAATTTTGCCCCCATTCCCTTGGAAAATTTCTGCGGGCACTTAAGATAAAATACTAATTTTTCGGTAATAGTGAATTTATTATAAAGTGATTATTTTCGAATATGTCCTTGACCCGTGGCTCAGAGGTAAAACATTAGCTGTCTGTGCTAGAGGCCGTGCTAGAGGGTTTCGTTGCGAGAAAAATTTATTTCAATTGAATTCTATTTAAATAAACATAAATGTCATCTAAATAAACTTTAAACAAATAAAAATTCTGTGATTATTTACTCCTATAAATAGATAAATCGGCCTATAGGTACATTACCTCACATTTAATTTACTAATAAATAAATAAATAAAAAATTACTTAAAAATTAAGCGTTAAATTTTACCATGAAATTCCAGTATGATCTAGAATATAAAGTATCTAGGATGAAAAGCATCTTGACAAGTTCATTAAAATGAATTGGCATTTTTGCCCCCCCCCCTTTGAAAGAAGTATTTTGAATATTTAGCCCAGTTCTGCTTATATCTCTGAAACGCTGCATTATAGAAAAAAATAAGTTTCAAATAAAAGCTACCAAAGTACTCGATTATCTTTTGACCTTGACCAAGATTTTAATTCAAGATCAAGTTTTCTTTTTATGGAAACGTATATTTTTGTTTAGCTAATCTTAATCTAAAAAAAAAATTGTATTTCATTATAATTATTTTTGCACGACGTTAGTTAAATAAATTATTAAAAGAATTTTATCTGAAAAAAGATATAATTATAAATAATCTTAACAGTTTTTTTTTTTTTTTTAATTTGTTTTAAGGGCTTTTAAGGCCATTTAGACCTCATCCCTATTTATTTCAAATGTTTGTTATTCAAATGAAATAAATTTTTCTCGCTTGGGACGGGAAGGGATCCCCAGGCACGGGAACCTAGCGACTTCATTCTGAGCCATCTTCTTAACAGTTATTAAATTAATATAAAATAATAATATAATTATGAATAAAATATTTCATATATAGGCAAGGGCGGATACAAGGGGGGGGGGGTAAAGGGGGTAATTACCCCCTGAAATTTGAAAAAAAAATACTTTTTTTCGAAAAAAAAAAAAATGTATTTTTAATGTAAAATTTTAAAAATCAAAAAGTAATAAGAAAAATTTTTATACCCCCTGGAAAAATTTCCACATGAGCCCATGCATGTAAATAGAAATTATTTGTAAGGGAAGATCCAGAGGGGTTTCTCGGGGGGGGGGGAGTAATCTGGTGTGACTGGTCGCACAGCACACCTTTTTTCTTAATTTCGGTAATTTAAAGGCGCATTCTGTACTTGTTTACAAGAATATATATACAAATCAAATTTAAAAATATTTTTCTCAAATCTTGAGGGGGTAATTACCCCCTTTAACACCCTCCCCCCTTGTATCCGCCCTTGGGTACTTGTCTGAGAGTTAGGAATCGGAAATTTGGAACAAATTTATATCTATGTACTGAAATGGTATAGAAAAATAAAAAATTTCGAATTCTTCCATGCACTTATTTATATCAATCATTAAGGGCTTTTTTTTAAATATGCTAAAAGACTAAAATTCACTAATTTTTGAATGTTTTCAAAAATAGACCATCGGGTTAAAATTTCAAGTGACCCATGTGAGTTCTGAAAATAATATATTTTTTTTTAAATTTGTTTTAATTTATTTTTGGCATCTCAGGCCATTTAGACTAATTATTGGTAGTCAATTGAAATAAATTTTTCTCGCCTGGGACGGGAAGCGAACCCGAGATCCCAAGCTCTCTGAGCCACAAGTCACGAGCCTATAACAATAATTAAAACCAGAAAATATTTAACTAATCTCCTAATAGCAACATGTTGGCCATCCATACCGTATTTGCTTCCACTTATAAATGCGATATTTTATTTTAAGTAAAAACAGGAACAGATTAATTACAGGAAATTTAGATGCTTGCATACGTCTTAAGACAACTCAGCATGAACTAGACTTGGCAAATTGACGTCACAATTTTAATTACAATTTTTACTTTCTCTTACCTATATATGTAATATATAGAGAGAAAGTATTGTTTTGTTCATGTTTAACATTAATTAATTAATTTTTCGCACTTAAAACTTTTTTTCTTGGAACTATGTCTGTGCCTAGTGACACGAAACATCTTCTTAAAAGTGATATTTTTTATTAATTTTAGATCATAGTAAAAAAAGGTTGCCGACCTGTTATAGACTGTCAAGTTTATAGTTAGTACAAGTTTAAATATGAAATTTTTTTTCTCACGGTTATTTATTTGTTTGTCAGAGAAATTTGATGAGATAGGAAGCTGAATTTTGTAGAACTTAAATTATTTAATATTTATCAGACGTCTTTATTTTTTAATAATATATTTTATTGTTGGTGAAGCGATTTGGTTTCCAAATTTGAATTAGAGAGAGAAATTTCAAAATAAAACAAAAACACTTAAATAAAACAAACAATCATAATAACAACTTAACTATGAAAATGCAAATATATATCATATATTCAGCCAATGGGGGTCCCAGGATTTGGTTAAGGGGAGGGAGAGACAGTGGCGCATTCAAAGAAAAAAGGAAGGGAGAGTAATAATGATTTAGTTCCCGATTTAAATTATCATTAATAAATGTATGATTAAATATTAATTTCTGTCCAAAGAGTGATGGACCCGGGCCCCTTTGCCCCCCCCCCCCCTTGGGGCGTTAGTGTATTCATTTCTCGCGAATATATAGAAAAATAAAAATTTGCATTGTTCAAAAGTATCCTTTAATTTAAACCGTAGGATTAAATAAACTGTATGAAACAAGTCAATTAATTTAGTTAGATCATTTTTTGTTGCTGTTTTATTTTGAGAGATGAGTTGAGAGAAATAGGAGCCTGAACAAATTTTTTGACAAAAGAGAATCGCGCTTTAGCTAACTTTGAACGGAGAGAGGGAGGTGAAATACTTTCTTTATAAATTAAAGTTTTTCAGAGCAACTTTTGATTAGATTATGGAATAGTTGTTTAGATTTTCTTCCATCTCAAAAAATTTATCCCAAAAAGTTAAATATTATTGCAAGCAAGAATTAGACTTGTACCATTTTCAAAAAAAAAAAAGACTAAAAAAATCAATAAATAGATTATTCCTATTTCAAACAAAGAATAAACAAATTTGAACAATAGAAAGAACAGGGCCAGGGGTCTGTTAAATGCATAGTAGGGCGCAGTGGAGCAACCAGGGGGTGGGGGTTGGGGTTTAAACCCACCCTCCCGGAAATTCTCTCTATAGCGATGTAATTTTTTTCACTAAATTTAAACTGATAACCGTTGGCTCTAATTGAAACATTAATATCAGGTAAAACTAATAAAAAATACTTGGTGAAATGTTTTAATATATTTATTGGTTTAAATACTCAATACCTATTTCGGCACATTTTCAGAAGTAATACAAAAACTAAGTATTAATAGTAACGATCACAACTTTTAGAGTAAAATTTTAGAAAATCGAAAAAACTAAAAAAGCACATTAATAAAGTATTAGTACTCTTTAGCCGATTTTATTGAAAATTCTCAAGGTGCATGCGACATGGTTACTTAGCTTAGGTATAAAATTTGAATATCGAGAGTGTTTTCGTTTTTGAGTAATTTCTTTAACCCATATTCATTGATATTTCACTTGAAATTCATTAAATTTATTGCTAAAAAATCCTAAATTCTAAGAAGATCCATTTCTCTTGAAAATATCAAAATATTTACCTAAATTTCTATGAAAGAGATTTTATTGCTTTTTTTAAAGAGACTTTCTTATTCGCTTGAATTTTATTCTTTTTCACAATAAATTTAATGAATTTCAATTGAAATTTCAAAAAATGTGGGTTAAGGGAATTACTCCAAAACGAAAAGACTCTCGATATTCAATGGCTAAGTACCCATTTCGTAAGCGTCTCGAGTAATTTGAATAAAATCAGCCAAAATGTAGGAGCCTGCTAGTACTTTACTCATGTATATTTTCAGTTATTTAGATTTTCCCAAAATACCCATCAATCAATTTTGAAATTTATCATCTTGTATTGGTAGAAAAGTGCAGCTAGGGTTTTTTCTTTTTTATTATTCTCAGCCTCACGCTGACGTTTCGATCCCGGTAGGGATCATCTTCAAAACATAGAGAAACGTCAGCGTGAGGCTGAGAATAATAATAAAAAAAAAAACCTAGCTTCTCTTTATTTTCTACCAATATATTTCAACATCAATGAAATTTTTGAAACATATCATTTGGTGTTTGTGATTAATGTTAATTAATTTCACCAAATTATTATATTTTGTTTTGGGCTTCGAAACTTTCTTGTTTTTCATTCTAATTAAATTTGTTTTAAATAAAACCACCTTAATTCCAAACAGAAAACATAATCAAAACCTCCTCTGGGGCAAATCCTGGTTGCGCCACTGCTTGGACGAAATTTGGATTTTAGCGTTTTAATATTTTTTTTTTCTAATTTTACAAAAATGTATTTTAATAAAATGAAGTAGTTGTATTTCATTTTATAGAGTAGAAGAAAAATACGAAAGAGAATCAAAAGAGTTGGATAGTTTTTTAAGGTATATAAAATAATTAAAATAATAGACAAAAGGCAGTTCCAATCCTAATAAGGGGGCATTCAAGTATTACATAAGCACCTAGGGGGAAGGGGTATCCCATTTGCTTAATTTCCGCTGACAGGGAGAGAGGGGCAGGGGTTAAACACTTGCTTATTTTTGCAGGCAAGAGGGAGCGGGGTCTAAAACAGCCAAAAACTTGCCTACATAATACTTGAATGGCCCCTATAAACAAAAATAAACATAAAGGCAAACATGCAAATTCTACATATGATTTCTTTATCGAGCAAGGGTGATCACCTTAGCTATCGTAGCTTTGTATACAATTGTCGGTTGTGGAATCAAAACCCTGGGGCTCTGACCTCATGCCATTCCAAAAATAAAAAAAATGTATATATATATATATAATCTATGTATATATATATCAAATAAAATAATAGACCTTCTATTCGGTCTGCTACTTAGTAACTAATATAAATAATTTAGATATAAGTGCATTAAATATAATTTAATCTATCATAATTTACTAATTTTGTCATAATTGTGATCAATATTATTGGATTTTATGAAAAAATTAAGTTAATTGTTAAGAATAATTTCTATAGTCATTAAAAATAGGAAACAAAAATATAAACAGAATTTTGGCTTATTTATAAAAAAATTTTATTATTATTATTATTGTTTTTTTTTTTATAAGTAATAGTAGACCTATTTCTATTTAAATGATTAATATAAAATATACTAAAGTAGAAACTCGATTATCACCACTAAATAGGACCTGAGTTCGTCCGGATAATCTAATAAATTAATTAATTAAAATATTGTAAATCCAAAAAAAAATTAAAAATAGCATGACATTAATGTAGACTATAGATATGTACATATGTAAAAAAAAATTACAAAGTTAGATTTGGAGAAATCTTTAATTGTCGTTTTTTTATTGTTTTCATTCACCCTTTTCGTCAAAACTCCTCAAGTTCGGATAACTGAGATCTAGATAAACGAGTTTCTACTACACTTTGTTATTTCCTCTATCATTAAATATTCTTCAAAAAATTTATTTATTAGAATTCAAATCAAAAATAAAACTAGTAAATAAAGGGTAATCTCTAACAAATTTAATTTTTTTTTTTTCTAAATAAAAGCTAAAATTTATTTTGACATGATTGTAGAGAACGGGGTAAAGGAGTGAATAAAGGAGACGTGCTCTGACGAGTTATGATGAGGCGTACCAAGCCATCCTGAGTGAACTGCCAACTGCACAAGGATGAAGAGAATCTCAAGTCGAGCCATGTTTGATGAGTTAATGGTGTGTACGATAGTCAGGAACAACCCCGACTGTGAGAAGTAAACTATGTCGTAGAAGAGAGTGCGGTGTGCCGAATGACGGCGTCAAACGGCGATACCAAATGGATCAATAATAGTACAAAGCTGAATCTCTGGCGCAACTTTCTACAGGGGATTCAACCAACCAGCGGAGAGTGCAGTGAGCTTGCCCTCTACTTTGAAACTGTTTCCACGCCTTCAACGCCCTAAACGCTCCCCCACATCACTTAAAGACCCCTACGCGCTACCTTGCAACACCAACGCTACAATTGACCAACACGCACTACGTCAACATCCTAACAAGAGTTTGTAGGACAACATACTAAAATGTCAACTTATTTTATATTGAGAAACTCTTTGAATACCTAGAGACAATTGTTAGGGGTAAAGAAATTACCATAATGGTGGAAAAACAAAGTATTTTACTTTCCGGCACGATTATATCTAATAATGATCGTCTCTGTATGTAGATTTTAATTTGTTTATAATGTAAACTCTAAAACCACTCATCGGATGAAAAATTTATAGATATTTCATAGAAGGGATGAGATGAATCGGTCTGCAGAGAGCGGTAAAAAATCAAGCTGAGAAAACTCAGTATCATGAAGTTTCTTTGCACCCCTGGACCAAATTTTATAAGAATCGAAATTTTGGTATAATGGGTCATTCAAGTATTACTTAAGCAAACAGGAGAAGGAGCAGGTGCAGCAAAAAAAAACGTTTCGGGTGAATTTTATTTACCCATCTTCAGTCCTTCAAAATTGTTAAAAGCCCCGGAGTTGGTCAATTTATGTATCATTTGTCCTGGCGATGTGGGCCATCGTATTGATACATAAATTTACATGTATTGCCTTATTGACCAACTCCGGGACTTTTAACAATTTTGAAGGACTGAAGATGGGTAAATAAAGTTCACCCGAAACGTCTCATTGAATTGTATTAAAGCGGAGGCTTTTATTTTTTGGCTGCACCTGCTCCTTCTCCTGTCTATAGAAAAACAGCCACTGGCTTCATTGATTTACTTAAGCAAATATCGGACTGTTTCAGACTACCCTTCTCTCACCGCTTACGTAAGCTTTTCATAAATTTTTCGCGCAAATTTTTTTTGAGTAATAGGGTCATTTTTTTTTTACTTTCTCTTGCCTTCAAAGACGGTCAAGGGAATTTGGTTTTTGGGGGGTGGGGGGCTGAAATGTTGTGGTGATTCATCTTGGGGGAGGAAGGGAAAAAATATTTTTTTACATATATCCCATGCAATAATATGGAGTGCTTTAAATGCCTCAGAAAGTGGGTTCTCACTATTTTCCCACTTTTGTTGCTCCAAGCCCTTCCTCTATCTCAAGGTCCCCATACTCTTCTTCTTCTTTCTTTGCCTGATTAATCCCGCAGAGCGGGGTCGGCGGAATTTGGAATTTTGGTTTCATGTGTTTTTACGACCGGGAAGGAATAGTACAGGCCGGCCCGTCGCACGGTCTGTCTCCTGTTGAAAAAATAGAAGGAAGAGACAGATATACAAAGAACTGAAGGACTACCTGTCCCAGCTCGGGCAGCTCGTGGTCGCCATCCACGTACCCACAAGATGTGGGTCCCTGAGCTACTCAAGGTCCCCATACACCATCGGATTTTCCTCAAGGTCCGGGCTGAATAGTACACGCCTCGAGGAAATCCTCAACGTGTGTGGTAGCGGCCTCGAGGCCAAAAAATTCCGATTGAAATTCAATAGTTTTCCTCAAGGCCGGAATTCGGTCAGTTTTTCGCTGCGTGTATGGCCACGACAAGCGGCCTCAGGTGGGAATTTTAAAATATGTATTTGGAATATTTCAAATGGCCCGTAACCCGTGGCTCAGAGGAAAGACAGCTTCTGGGGTCCCGGGTTCGCTTCCCGTCCCAAGCGAGAAATATTTATTTAAATGAATTGGATATTTGAAATAGGGATGTCCTCTAAATGAGATTAGGCATCTATAATGGTATTAATTGAATTTTAAATGAATTTTGGAAAATATGATAAAATTTTATTAAAGAGAATTAGTGTGTTGGCCTTGAGAAAATCCTTAAGTCCATTTCCTCGAGGAAAACCCGAACCGTGTTTGTCCGAGGTTTCCTAGAGATTTTTTTCCTTGAGGACGCCCTTCACGTGTATGGGGGTCTTCAGGGGTAAACTGGCGGTCCATGGCCGCGAAGAGATAGTTTTGGCCCCTGATTTTCGGAAATAAAATGAAAGCACGACAATATTTTACGTCAAAATTACCATTTATAATTATTACCATTAAATTCATTTAAATTAGATGAAGCTTACCTAATTCATTTAATTTGTGACAGGGGCGTATATAAGGGGGGCGAGGGCCTCCCCTCCCGAAATGTCCGAATGGCCCCGGAGTCCGAAAAAATATAGTTCCGCAAAAATTTTTTTCCCCTCAGGATGGAAAACTCAGGTTCCTCAAAAGAAAAAATGTTCCGCGCGGCGGCAAAAATTTCGTGCCTCTAAAAAAAAGGAGGTAAAATGATTTTCACGGCCGGGAAAAAATTTTTCCCCAGGGTGGATAACTGGTTCCGCAAAAGAAAAAATGTTCCGCAAAAAAAAATTTAGTTACTTGAAAAAAAATTTTTGAGTTCCCCCCGAAAAAAATTTATATATATACGCCCCTGATTTGTGAATATGAGGCCCACGTGAGTCTTATCATTGCATGAAAGGGGCCGCGTATTAATTGTTTCTAAGATAATACATCCTAAATCATTTTCATAAATTTTTACAGCTTTCATTATATTTTTAATATCATGCTTCAAAATTTTGATAAATTTTTCAAATGAAAAATAATACTAATTCGAAAAAGTATTTTATTTTTCACTCTATTTTGATAAAATTTTAAATGTCACTTCCCCAGAACTTATATTATTGAAAAATAAAATTCCACAATTCAGAAACCTCTTTCGACTCCTAATTCCCTTTCCCTAAAAAATTATTTAACCTCTTGAAAGCAAACGTCAAATCATATAAATATTTAAATAATGCTTGGAGTTTAATGTCATATGGTCAAGTCTCTTATAGATATCGATATCTTTCAGTTTGCCGGCTGGTATTTGGTCTAAGCCCTTCCTGCAAGGCGCACTGCAATTCTGCATAATGAATAGGCCTCTTAATATATGTAGTTAACAAAATTGACACGAGAGGAAGCACTTACCGAGAGCGCCTTGTAGTTATGCAAAATATTTTCAAAAGAGATAAATTGTTTGCCTGCTTAGTAGGGGTACATATCAGCTTACAAGTCTGTTTCTCGCTTGTATTCTTTTGCCGCCTTCCCTCTCCTAGTCTGCCTGCCTTTCTCCTTATCCTGATTTCCTTTCTACTCATGGGCTTCACTTCTTTGCAACGCATTTGCTTTGAAACTGCTTGAAGCAACTCTTTTGATTTTACGCAGCCATTAATTCAGATTAGGGGTCGGAAAAACCACTTTCTAGGATTTGGAAATCATACTTTGAATATAAATGGACATATTTGGATCGGATTGGGTGAAAAAGTACATTAAATATTTAAAGGGGGATGGGGGGGTGTTAATCCCCTAAAAATTAATTTCTTTATTTTTCAATTGATTTAGGCTTTTAAGATGCGGAATTTTAAAAATAATATCTTTTGAGATATTTTTAAAAAGTTCTTTAGTTTTTTTTTTTTTTTTTTTTTAATAGGACTATAAAATTTAATTTTTTTTTTTTAATTTCAAACTGTTAGACTTTTTGAAAATAAATCTTAAAATTTATTTCGTGAACATTCTGCCATATTTTGAAAAACTTTTATTTTTTTTTTTATATATAAGTTTGAAAAAAAAATTGAAAATTTTTTACTCCTATTTAAAAAAAAAAAAACTAAAGAACTTTATAAAAATATCGTAAAAGATATTAATTTTAAGATACTTTTTTTATAAAAAAAAATATATTTCAAAACTGGAATATAATTTTTATTTTCAATTTTCAATCCAAGATATTTTTTTTAAATTTGTTTAAGGTATTTTCCGGCTTCTGATGCCATTTAGGCTTCGTCCCTATTTATTTCAATTAAATGGAAATAAATTTTTTAGCATGTGACGGGATTTGAACCCTCGACCTTTAGCATGAGAGGCTAATGTTTTATCATTGATCCATATCTCAATCAGATTAATTGTAAATATACAACATTTATACTTTATTTTATTAAATCTTTAAAATTGAAGAAATTTTATTTGAAATAAAAAATTAATATCTAGGACATTCAATTAAATAATAAAAAATATTCGATTAATTTAATTTTTTATGTTAAAAATAACATTTTATTTTTAGGTTATTTTGATTGTTATGTTTATATAATAAAGTATTTTTTTTGTATTAATTTCATTAAAAAAAAAAAAGAAGAAAAACTCAAAGAGATTTAATAAAAAGTAAAAGAGTTCCTCTGAGCCTTAAACGCTTCTCTGTCGTCTCATATCCAATTTATTTTGGTGGGAGAGAGATAGAGAGAGAGAATAGCCTGGAGGGAGACTCCTCCCCCTCCACCGTCATCGTCTCAGGCAGACGTAGTTTGTCCCTATGCAACCGACTCGCAGCGCATGCGCACCAGACAGCTTACAACGGTTGCCTACCTCCCCTCGATGCGCATGCCCGTAGTTGGCAACATTTATTTTTGCATTATTAATTGCTAAACAATAAAGCATGATTAATGTTTCCTCAAAATTCCACTAATTTGACCTTTTTTGTCAACTGGATGTGGACGGAGATTTATTCCATTCGTTATCATTTCCCCTTCAAATTTTAGATACGGTAGTTGAAATTAAAATTTTACTTGAATTATCATTTTTTATTTTAATAATCTAAAAAATAATTATAGATATTTTCAAAAATAAAAATATTGTCGCCATTTTTTTACAAAGGTTATATAACTGTAGGAGGGGAAAACTCCAGGTTATATAACTGTAGGAGGGGAAAGCTCCGCCCAATCAACTTCCCCTACTCAACGGTATTCCGAAAATAACTCAACTATATAATTATATAAAAAAAAAATGGAAAATTTGTACGGAATATCTATTAAAATTAAAATAGAATACATTTTTAAATAAACTTAATGGTCTTAAAAGAAACCATTCCACCATTATTCATTTATTTGTTATTATGGTAAAAATTTATAAAATTATGTGTTCAAAAAAAAAAAAGTTTTTTTTTGTGAATGGACCGAAATGTTTTTGGATTTGTACTGCGTTGGTTTGTCGAATGTCGAATGGCAAATAGAAGAAAGACCTTGGGGCTGAAATGAGCTAGCCTCGCACAGGGGTATTGAGCGCATTCAAGATGGCGTCTCGGTTGCCACACGGCGTTTTCTGATTCGCACTTGGATCGCACTTGGCGCCATTTCAGCCTATAAAGTGACTCCCTGGGAGCGAGGCTAGCACTCTCGCTCCTCACTTTTTTTATTGTCAGTATTGTATAAGATCCCAAATAATGAAATTTACTCAAAGAGTCCATATTCACTAATTTAAAATATATTTATTCTTTCTTTATTATTTAATAAGTGATTTAATAGTGTGTGTTTCATGTGTTTGTGCAATTTGATTGGACTTTTTTTATTTTGACATCCGATTGTTTTATTAGGTTAGTTGGAAAGGAGAGCAACTCAATTGAAACAATTTGCTCTCTCGAATATTTTTTTTTTTTTTTATATTCAATTTTCTCAAAAAGAGTTCATTTAAAATTCATAAATGATCATCATCATTTATCTATTAAAATATATATGAATATAAAGTTATTTAATGCTAGTTGACTCTCATTTGCCTTGTGATTACAATAAAGGATGCTCGAAATTTATTTATCTAGAAGTAAATTATAATTTATATTCAATCATTTTCATGGAAAAACTCTCAGAAAGCAAACTATTTTGTACAAAATGTAATATCTATTTTGTTTTTATTTCCAATTGACATTTGTTAATAAAACCGTTCTAAACATGGCTTCAAGTAAGTAACAACAACAACCATTTTATTTATTTATTTACTTATATATATAATAAATATGAATTAATAAATAAATATTTCTTATTCAGACGTGATGAACGTGAAGCGCGAGATGCCCGATGAGGCGGAAATTGCTGAAATGGCAGCAAAAATGATTGAAGCAAATAAACAAAAATCGGAGCAGGCTGCAGCTCTGTCGGCTGTTAGAACCATCCCCATTAATAATAATATGAACAATTTTTTGAGTAGAATTCGTAAAGCCGATAATGAAACCAAAGAGAAGAAACCTGGAGGTGTCGAGGAAAAAGAAAAAATTGCAGCTTGTGATGAAGAAAGTCAAAGAGGAAGATTCGGTTGGATTACATTAGGGAAAAGTTTTCATGTGCCCTATTTGTTTAGAAATGGAGAGAAATACTGTGCTGTTCGAATTGTTGAAACAAAACCTTTAAAAAAGTATTTGAGTTATTTACATTCTGATATATACACGTGTACTTGTATACGTTCATATTATATTACTGAAGCTGAAGCAAGATTATTGAACGAGATCAATTTTAAACACTGTGAATGTCATTATGGAAAAGAACAATTTACAACTAAAGACCTCGTAGTGCGTCTCCAGGACACTGCTGAATTTTATGACTTTCTTGATTTATGTTACAACAAATTAATTTCAAAAGAATCATCTCCTAAAGACAGATGTGGTTTCGTTCGAATTAATCGTGAATCCGTAGTACCTTACACAGTAAGAGACAATAGGAAATTTGTTCCGTTATTTTATTTCGAAGGCGAAACAGACAGTCTTAAATTAAAAGCAGTTTCTCTAGATGGTTGGGATTTAGCATATTTAAAGTTTTGTTGTAAAGTACAAGGAATTAGAAATGAACTTTTTGCTTCTGAGACATGTCTCGTTATTTCTCTGGCTGATATCAAAAGTTATTTTCCTCCTGGGACCAATTTTGAATTATACTGGCCTATGAAGGTAATCTACATCATTTTTTACATACAAATTTAATATTACTTTTCCCAATATATTTTGGCTACAGAATATGAATTTAGTCTGTGCCGAAAATGATTAAAAAAAAAACAAAACATTTCTTAATTTTTTTTTTTTAATAAATTGATTTATCTTATCTATTACCAAAATTTCTCTCCAGTATCTCATGATTAATATAATAAAATATTTTATCAACCTCAGAAAATAATTGGTATTTATAATAATAAATAAAATTTAATTGCACATTCTCTATAATAAATTCCTTTCATGACAACTTTAGGCGCTAGTTCACATTTTTCCATAATATCTCCTTTTCGGCTTTTTATATCCATTGTTTCAAATTTAAATAACATTTTTTGGCCAGCAACTTGATCTGCTAAAATTATTTCAACTTTGAATTATAAAACACTTCAAAATTTCATATAAATACATTTTTTTACATTTATAACACTAATTTCAATCTTACAAGTCTTTAGCAATTTTAAAAGGAACTTATTTATATATATATATATATATATATATGCAAAGATAAGTTTTCTCGGGTTAAGTCGCGTGGGGTGCTGAACTTAATAAGAAAACTTATCTTTGCATACATCCGGTCGCGGAAACCTTCCAGAATATATATATATATATATATATATATATATATATGGTACACTACTCCAAGAAATTAATGTTCCACTAAAAAAACAATACTTTCTCTCTATATATATTTCATATATAGGGTGAGAGAAAGTAAAAAAAAACATAATAAACCTACTAAATATGTAACTAAATTATTATAAATAAACTTTCGCACTTTTTATTTCCAAAGATACAAAATTTCTAGGGATATTTCGGTCGCACCACACAGCCATCCTCAGCCAAGGCTAAAAATACATTAACAGAGCAACGTTAATTTATAATGCAGTACATAATATTTTAATTATAATACCTATAGGTCAACGAAAATAAACAACAATTTACTCACAATTTAAAGCTGTAAAACGTTACAAAATAAAATGTACCTGCTCGGCTCATCAGATACAAAACTTTTTCCAAAATAAATTTATATCAGCCCTCGATCACAACTAGTTTGATTTCTAAATGCCAGTCACCCGGGCATGTGTGATATGGCCGAAATATCCCTAGAAATTTTGTATATTTGGAAATAAAAAGTGCGAAAGAAAATCAGGATCTTTTTTTTCAATTAATTAATAATTATTTTCGCCAAAAATTTTTGAAATTTTAATAATTTATTGTTTTATTTAATCTTGACATGTAATTTAATAAACTTATTATTTTACAATAAAAATAATTAAAATGTAGTGTAATTCCAAAAATAACGGAAAACGCCAAATTTTAAAGAAATGTTGATTTTTTTTACCTAATGATGCGTTAATTTCTTGTAACAGTATACATATATATATATATTTCATTCCCATCGAAATTTTCTATTTATATATATATATATATATATATATATATATTCTATATATACTCAACAGCAAAAAAAACCGCCCAAAATATAGTTCTAATATAACAAAAAAAAAAAAAAAATTTAAATGAAAATAACACAACCTATGTTATATTTAATAATAAATTATATAATTTATAATGTGAACACTTTTTATTAGCAGGATAAATAAAAGTCTAAAAAGCTATAATTATTTATATATTTCATTCGAACCCACAGTGACGTTTCGGTCGACTATGCCACCATCTTCATGGCTAGGATTCAGTCAATAGAAACCCTCGTCTGTTCTTTGATAAACATTTTATAAAATTAAATAACGATCTAATAAGATGGTCGCATAGTCGAGCGAAACGTCGCTTTGGGTTCGAATGCAATAAAGAAATAATCATAGCTGCTTAGCCTTTTATTTATCCTGCTACATATTGTAGCCATTCACCTCGCTTACATACTTTTTATCAACTTGAAATATGTAAATTCATCTCTAAAATTGAAAAATATCAAAATCAACCTAAATAGATGCTCGAAAACCAAGTTCCAGGCGCACAGGAGGGTAATTGAGAGGGCGGCTTTTTGGCTGTTGAGTGTATATATATTGTTCTGGAAGGTTTTCCCAACTAGATACAAAGTTTCTCGGGTTAAGTCGTGTTGGTTGTTGAGATTTACTCTCCTTTTGGAGCTATTTTCAAGAGTGTGTTGATTAGGAAGTAATGGAAGAGGTGGGTTTTAGGTGGCAGTCTATCTGGCCAGTCTTAAAGGTTTGAGTTTGTCTCTGACACCTAGGAAGAGGTTTGTGATGTGATAGTGTTTGTGTTGACTTTAGGGACTCAATATTCAATCTGCCAGTAAGACTTGGAAAACTCTACCATCGCCATTACTTCATAACCACACTCTTGATAATGACTTCAAAAGGAGAGCCGGAACGTCAAGTAAATCTCAACAACCAATCTTAGAAAATTTATCTTAACATACACCCTGTCGTGGAAGATTTCCAGATACAATTCCATAATATATACAGGGTGTTTCTAAAACGACTTTACAACTTTAAAAATTCATATAAATTTACTCAGAGAACCTACAGTGTCAATTTGTAGGGAAACTCACCAAGTTTTGACTCATTTGACTAGTTCGCTAGTGCCAAATCGAACTATCACGAGCACTACCAGTAGTTGGACTTAAAATGGCTGCCTTCGCTTGACCCGAGCGTGCTAGCTGTTTATTTTGGTTTGAAGTCATATAGATTTATTCGAAGAAGCTACAGGTCTGGTTTTAGTGTAGTTTAAAGAGAAACATATAAAGTTTTTTTTACCCCCAAACTAAAGATGTTCTATGTGGCTTTCGTCGGTTATTCTGCACACATCTCATCAGTAGCCAAATTTCTTCCCAAACTCTTTAGTATGAGGTAAAAAAAAACTTGATGTATTTACTTCTAAACTACACTAAAACCAGCGGTATAGCTTTGAATAAATTTATATGACTTTGGATCTTCAAACCAAAACACTAGCACTCTCGGGTCCAGTGAAAAACCAGCTTTAATGCTCAACTGCCGCTAGTGCTCGTGATAAAGCGATTCGGCACTAGGGAATTATTTGAGACAAAAGTTTGTGTTTCTCTTCAAATTGCCGCTGCAATCACCTCTCTAGGTTCTCTGAATAAATTTATAAGAATTTTCAAAGTTGTAAAGTCCTTTTTGAAACACCCCATATATATATATATATATATATAAAATTTTTCTAACCTTTTTAAAAATATTAACTTTTTACACGCTTTCCATTTAAAACGCGGTGTATATAATATCTTATATATTATATATGTAATTTCTTATTTATGAAATAAATTTTTGCTTGGTTAAAAAAAATTTACATTAAAGTTAATTAATTATCTATTTACCAATGTAATGTTTGTTAATGTATTGTTTAGTAAATTTTTTTATTTCAAATGATTTTATTTATTTAGGTACATGAACAACCTTTATTATTACCATCACATAAAATGGGCATGAGTCATGCTAGTGGAGGCTTATGGACTCGGCAGCCAAGCGTTCCACCTCCACAACCTACGGTCTCACAACCTGAAACTGTTATCAGAAGACAAACATCTACTGGGCCATCTATGAATAATAATGCTCCACACTCGTCAGCCAGCCTACCAAGTATCAATGGATGGAACAACGGATATTCTACAACGAATGCTCCATCGCTTCCAGGCCAGACTTCACATCAGAGCCAGGTCATCCGAATTACACCATCATTCAATTATCAAAATCCTCGTTCTTCAGCTATGTCCACTCAACCGGTATTGTATTTGTTTAAAATTATTATCGGGAGGGGGGAGGGGGGAGGGGGGAGGGGGGCAAATACAAGACTTTAAATATAATATATATATATATATATATATTTTATGTTTCATTTGAAACGAACATTTTTTTAAATTAAATTGATACTGGCGACCGTTGGCACTAGTTGAAACATATTCATGTAAGAAATATAAAATTATACACTAGGTTATTTGTTTCAGTTTATTTAATTGACTTAATACTTATTTCGACACTATGTGTGTCATCTTCAGAGGTTTACAACATGACTGAAAGCCAGGTCAGTGTCCTGTCACAGTCATGTGTAAACTTCTGAAGATTAAATACATGGTGTCGAAATACGTATTAAGTCAACAAAATAAATTGAAACAAATAACCTAGTGAATTATTTAATATTTCCTATAAGAACATTTTTTTATTTTCGCGGACACACCGAAATATTGTTCCAAACATCGAAAAAGAAATTTACTCGAAGTTTCAGCCCTTAATTTTAATTTTAAGTACTTCGTTGAATTTTTCTCATTTAAACAGCATGTAATTAATTGTTTTTTTTTTTTTTTTTTTTTAATTGTTATACTCTAGTTGGATTTTAGGATTTTCCATCGTGATTAGTCGCAATCGGTAGTCTATTAGACGCTCTTTAAAATGTCCAGTATTGTTTTAATGTTATTTGAACCATTTCGTCGGTATCGGCCTCGAAAGTCCTATTTCCATGAAAATTGTCATATTTTCTTTGTATTTAACAAAACGGTTAAGATACAATAAAAAACTTAAGGAAAAACTTGCAGGAAATTAAATTTTCTACAAAAAATGTCCTATGATATATTTAGCTCAAGTGCGTTATTCACAAGATATATTCAGTTTAATATATTAAGAATTTGTAAATAACGCACTTGAGCTAAATATTCCATAGGACATATTTTGTAGAAAATTTAATTTTCTGCAAGTTTTTCTTTATGTTTTTTAATGTATCTTTAAACGTTTTGTTAAATACAAAGAAAATATGACAATTTCCATGGAAATTCATGGAAATAGGACTTTCGAGGCCGACACCGACGAAACGGTTTAAGTAACAATAAATTAATACTGGACATTTTAAAGAGTCTAATACAACGACAGATTGCGACTAATCGCAATGAAAAATCATAAAACCGAACTGAGCTATAACAATTAAAAAAAAAAAATAAATAATGCTATAGATATTATTTAAATGGGAAAAATTCAACGATCGAGAGAAAGTACTTAAAATTAAAATTAAGGGCTGAAACTTCGAGTAAATTTCTTTTTCGATATTTGGAACAATATTTCAGTGTGTCCGCGAAAATAAAAAAAATGTTCGTTTCAAATGAAAGACGTAATATATATATATATATACAGGGTGCGGCGTATAAAGTGTTACCAACTCAAAACAATATAGAAAATTTATTTTTCTGTATTTTTATTTATTTGCAAAGCAAAAATATTCTAAATATAACATATTTTTTATAAAACATCTTTTTATTCTATGTATCCAACTTTTGCTTTAATAATTTTATCAAGTCTTTGAAAAAACGACTCGCATGCTGCACGAACAGCTGAGCTGATTGAGGTGCGGCACATGAAGTGTTACTAAATTCAAATGGTTTTGGAAGCTATCTATCTGAAACCATTTGAATTTGAATTTAGTAACCCTTCATGTGCCGCACCTCAATCGGCTGATGTTCGTGCAGCATGCGAGTCGTTTTTTCAAGGACTTGATAAAATTATTAAAGCAAAAGTTGGATACATAGAATAAAACGATGTTTTATAAAAAATATGTTATGTTTAGAATATTTTTGCTTTGCTAATAAATAAAAATACTCATAAATAAATTTTCTATAGTGTTCTGAGTTGGTAACACTTCATGCGCCGCACTCTGTATATACTAATAATATAATGAGATATATATATATATATATATATTATATTTGTGGATTGTGGAAAGAGTTTTAATTGAGATTAAACAATAAAAATAAAAATTTCTTCTAAAACAACATAAATCTATGTATTCTTATAATTCAAAATTTAAATCACAAATAATCTCTTTACAGAGTGTCTCAAAAAAATGTACTTACACTTCGAATGACGAGAAAAATATTATTAATGATCATAGAGTGAAATGGAATAGCTTCGAATAGAGAAGACGTTCCGTATAATGTTTACCTTCCTTCATTAAATTCCCAATTCTCTTTATTTGAAGGAGGTATATAGCTGAGTGTTGATATTAGAATAGGAAGAATAAATGAGCAAGCAGCTAGTTATATTTCAATTTATTAACAAACCAGGGCCGACGTTTCGGTCACGTATGGGACCATCTTCAGGGCTACAAATGATGAAAAAGAATTGTTAATAAATTGAAATATAACTAGCTGCTTGCTCATTTATTCTTCCTATTCCAATTCTCTTTAGTTTGACTCGATGAGTCCAAGGCAGAAGTACTTCTCCCTTACTATGTCCGAAAAAAAATTATCGCGGTCGTGAAAAGTGGTACGGAAAAAAGAAAACTTCAAAAATTTCAATATTCAACTGTCAAAGCTGTCTGCAGCTTCCTAAGAATAAAAAAAAATTATTATTATTTTTACTTATGGCTATATATAAAATGTATGTAAGCTCATACATATTTTCAAAAATATAATAAAAACTCTTAATAATTCGTTAATAATTAGAATTGTTTTTTTATCCTCTTATTCATTCAAACTTCTTGATAATTCAAAAACTCGATAATTCGAATTTTTCTTGTGGTCCCTTGGATTTTGAATTATCGAGAGTTGACTGTATTTATTTAATTCTGTTGTACAAGTGAATACTGGGCTAAGATTAATTTTGTTTGAATAACACTTGACTCACTATTAACTGGTGACACAGAATTAATATTTGATAAATAATTTTTACTTTCTCTTACCTATATATTTAATATATATAAAGAGAAAGTATTGGTTGGGGATTCATTTTAAATCAATTTAATTTGAATTTTTTGAATTAAAAAAAAACAAAAATTAAATTAAAATTAAACACTAGGTTATTTGTTTCAAAGGTTTTATTAATTAAAAAATTAACACTTGATACGTATTTCGACAATTCCTTGTCATCATCAGAAGTGATTACATTCTAATATATGTTAGATCAAGAGCAAAGGTTTTATTAATTAAAAAATTAACACTTGATACGTATTTCGACAATTCCTTGTCATCATCAGAAGTGATTACATTCTAATACATGTTAGATCAAGAGCATGTATTAGATTGTAATCACTTCTGATGATGACAAGGAATTGTCGAAATACGTATCAAGTGTTAATTTTTTAATTAATAAAACCTTTGAAACAAATAACCTAGTGTTTAATTTTTTTAATTTACAAAATGTTTCAACGAGAACCAACGGTCGAAAGTTTAAATCTTAAAAAATTAAATTGTTAATTAATCATAAAAAAATTTTAAGAAAATTTCTAAAAAAATTTATTTATTAAAAAAACCGAATTGAAAAATTTCTTAAAATATTTAAGTTATTTGTGATACAAATTCCTACGATCTAATTACTTCCCTTTAAATAATTTTATATTTTACACTTCCATCGTGCATATTTTGATCAATTTTGGAATTTTTTTAGATGGCTGGCACAGGATCATCAAGTAGGATGCCATACGCGCCAATTCGACCTAATACTCAAGCTCACAATTCAATGCCATCACTTCAAAGTCGTGCCACTCGACAAGCTTCATTATCAGCCAACACAGCTCAATACTATGGTCAAATTTGTCCACAAAACGACCCAAACATTATTGCAGCAGCAGTTGCAATGCAAAACAATGTCTCACAGTCGGTGATCACTCATGCTCCTCCTCCACCCCTTGTCAGGGTGTCATCCATGCAACAACCACCTTCACATATCAAGTAAGATCAAAAGTATATTTTTCAATTTATATTTTTAAATCACTCATTTTCACTAATATATATATATGATCCTTATTTCTGAAAACGGTAAATCTAAAATTCGTAGCTTGTTAGACCACAGCATAAATACAGACTCTCAGTGTGGCAAAACTTTTCCGCTCTTAATCAGACTAATCCTTTACGACCAACCTTGGTGAACTCTAAGAAGAGCGAAAAAGTTTTGAACCCAACTTTTTTTTGATTGTTAGGAAATTTAACTTGGAGCTGGACACTAGAGTGGCTCTTATTTTGAAAAAGGTGGAATTTTATCAACCCCCACCCGGAAATTGGTTTAGAATGTCAAAGTGAATTTTTTTAAGCAAAATAACTCGTGCCGGTAAGCATTTGAAATTTAACACGGGCTTTAATGGGCTTTTCTGACAATAATAGACTTTCGAACGTTACTTTTAGAAATTTCTTTGTCAAATTATTAAACTTGGTTAACTTACTTTTCTGGGGTGGCTGAGCTCTAATTCGCTGTCAAAAATTCATTTTTGACCGTTCTACCTATGATCAATGAATTCAATGGCTGTTTTTCTATAGACAGGAGAATGAGCAGGTGCAGCAAAAAAAATAGAAGTCTCCGATTTAATACAATTTAATGAGACGTTTCGGGTGAATTTTATCCACCCATCTTCAGTCCTTCAAAATTGTTGAAAGTCCCGAAGCAGGACATACGATACATAAATTTACATGTATTTTGCCCAACTCCGGGACTCAACAATTTTGAAGGACTGAAGATGGATGGATAAAATTCACCCGAAACGTCTCATTAAATTGTATTAAATCAGAGACTTTTATTTTTTGGCTGCGCCTCGTTCTACTTATGAAATGACAATATATAATAATAATATTTTAAAAAATTGTTATGTTAGTTTAAATTGATGACATTTTTGATAGCCAAGACTGTCAAAAATGAATTTTTGACAGCGAATTAGAGCTCAGCCACCTCAGCCAAGTTTAATATTTTGACAAAGAAATTTCTAAAAGTAACTTTCGAAAGTCTATTATTGTCAGAAAAGCCCGTGTTAAATTTCAACTGCTTACAGGCACGGGTTATTTTGCTTGGAAAAATGTTAAAAAATTCAGGGCTAATTTTTTTGACATTCTAAACCAATTTTCGGGTGGAGGTCGATAAAATTCCACCTTTTTCAAAATAAGGGCCACCCTACTCGACAACTATTATGCAATAACCAGCTGTTAAAGTCGCGGCTTTCTCAGCTGGTTTCGGTTTTTCCCATAATTTTTGCATTTATGAATTAAAATGAAAACAAAATACATGTTGCACAACTACAGATCAATGACACCTCACCTGTCAAATCTACTGGGGACTGAGATTTCGCGTTTACAGACAGACAGACGGACAGTCTCCTTTTATATTTAGTAGATTTTAAAATTTCTATTATTTTTTCTCCATTTGAAAAACACCTCTTACACTCTGTATGTTACATCGCCTGTAGTTTTCATATGCATCCCGCATGCGTTTAACCATAATTCAATCCTTTTTTTCCTATTTGTTTGTAAGTTGAAAGCGATAACGCCTCCGCGCAGCATAAATCTATCTGTTTTTAATTTACATTGAAAATCATCACCTGACCTTCCCTATTCCAACCCGCTTGCGTCAGATATTCTCCTTATGCGAGGAGGAATTAAATTAATTTTTTTTTGGGAAATGAGGTTAAGAGCAGAATAATATATTTTTTTTACATATAAATAAGGACAAAGTGTGAGGCTTGACTTGTTATTTTTTTTTTAGCCCTAGTGAAGGGAAATTGAACATTGACATGTCAAATCTTTTTGTAATGATTTTTATTTACTCTTTAAGGCTCTTCAACTATCGTTCAAAATTTCTTTATTAATATTACAATTTCATTTTGCCCTAGAGTTTAAATAGCTCAACTGGTAACGACGTAAAGTTCATTAGAACAGGCGCCCAAAGGGCTTTAAATATGTCTACCTATACTTTTTTCATATACTTAATAAAAATATACAACAAATAGCAATCAAGGTCGAGGGATCTTCTAAAACAAATTAGTAGCTTAATTATATTAAAGTGTATTTTGCTTCCTCCACTGTTGCAAGTTTGATTTTTAACGAACATGAAACAGTGAATAGAGACTAAGTAGGTTGATGGTATCGAAGATGAGTTTATGATTAGTGTAATGGGAAACGACCACCAGTTTTTCTTTATTTTCTTCTTTTTGACAAAAGTGTACGTATAAACAAGATAGAATAATATTATTTTGGTTTCATAGAGAGAGTATTTCTAATTAATTAGAGCCGAGGTGTTTTAAAATGCTGGAGAGTTTTTGATTTGGACCTGGAGGACATAATATCGCTAAGATCTTGTGAAACTAACTGTTATCACCAACTCAAGCTTAGATCTGTGGAGCCGGATTTGTGCATACAAAAAATGAATGTCTCTGATTCAAATAAACATTTAAAACTAACAAAATTAAATGAATCATTAATATATATTCCTAAAATTTTTATAACATAAAAAAATTCAGTGCTTTTATAAGTTTAACTATTAAGAAATTTTTTAAAATTGTATTACGATTTTAATTACCCGGGCAGGCTGAAAAGTTTTGCACACTAGTGCGTAGTATGAAAAATAACGGAACTAGACAAAAAATACATTAAAGTACAATAAAATGCAAAAATTATTTTTTATTATTAAAATTAAATATACAAATAAAGCACTCGGTTATCTGTTTCAAGGTATTTATTAATTTTAAATCATTACGTATTTCTACTCTTATGTGCCATCTTCAGAAGATATAGGTATGGGAGTTTATAATTATAGACCACATTTGTATTAATTATTTATTATAAATTTAAATACTGTACAACGTTTCGTACGTTTATATTTTTAATAAATAATTAATAAACACATGTGGTCTATAATTACGAATTCCCATAATAATTTGCAAGATGTGTTTGGGTTTGCACCCCCTGGAGTCGAACCAGCCGTCCTGGATCCTGGAGGTCGTGGTTCGGCTTCAGGGGGCGCAATTTTTGCCCAATCAAACACAAACTCATCTCCCAAATTTGTTATCTTAAACGACTTGAATTGACTGTCTTATTTACAGTCTATTCAAGCGATGATTGAAAAAAAAATTCCATCTCTTTTCAATCAAAGCTCTACCTAGTTAAAAATACATGTTTTCTGGTAAACAGTGGTTTATTTGTATATGATGGATCCAGGAAAAGATGCTGGAGTGACTCTCAAAGAGAAGATTTTGGATTTGAAAATTTTATATAATAACGACGAGTTAAAAAATATCAAAGAGTTTAAAATAAAATAAATCTTGAAGACTTCTTGAGGTTTAGTTAAAAAAATCTTGAAGTGTTGGAGATAAAAAAAATTTCTTCATTTGCAAGAAATGTTATTAATTTTTTTGCACGGAGAAGAAGAGGAAGATAATTCAATTTGTAAATAGCTTCCTCGTTGTGTGAGGTCGCGCGCACTTTGTCATGTTATGGGGTTTGTGTTTTTCGACTTCCATTTCCTCATCTCTAAAGGCAATTTTTACACCTTCGATGATGAGATGAATAGAACTCTAGCAACTTGGATCCTAGCAAGACAATCAGATGGAAAAATTTGAAACACGATGGGAATCTCGGTATAAACAAGGACTATATTATAAAATAAATATCGCATTTTGTAGACGGAAAATTTTTGTCTGACGGTCCTTATAATTAAATGAATCATCCTTACGGCCATCTACAAACAATTGAATTTTTTTGTCTTTCCGTTTCTATTCTGCCTTCAAAACTTTTCATCCTGCCCTCGTAATTAAAAAAAAAAAAGTAAAAAAGCATGTATAATTTTTCAGTTGTGAGGATATTATTTTCCCTTGAAGCGTTCTTTCACTTAATTATACTCAGATGACATAAAAAATATCAACAAAAAGAACATTCATAAATGTGTGCTTGTAACACTGGGCACTTATTTGTTTTGTATGATTCTCTTCCTTGTTTAGTTATCACGCTTATGGAAAAGGGCATTGGTAAGTATTTTTCCATACATGTTTTTATGTATTTTTATATATTTTTTTACATTCTCTTATATATGTAATAGATAGTATGGGAAAAGTATTGCGATCACAAAAAAATGTCAGATTTTGAACGGTAAAGATTTATCACTTCGATTATCTCCAACTGGATATGTAGGGAAATGTTGGTGTAGTCCAAGGTCCGGTGGCCGGGCGCAAAGGAAAGCACACCGATGCTGGATAGGCTGGAGGTCCCTGGGGCCATGGGACGTTTGGCCCACCAACAAATAAACATAACAAAATTGATATAGGATCTAAAATCCGAAGATATGTGGATTTAGATCCAATTTTTGAAAATCACATCGGGTTGGGGCTCTGCGGATCGGATCGCGATTCTTTTTTATGGATTTTGCCCATCCTTAGTTGTATGCCTGTGTATGAACAAATCTCGTAAGTCTTGGCTTAAATTTGATATTTAAGAAATATACTCACTACGCATGCATCAGCATCGTTTTCAATAAAATTAACCAACTGGTACTTATCTTACTGAATTACTTCTCTAAGTTTTTTTTTCAGTTATTATGATTTTGATAAATATATTGATATATCATTTATTTTTTAGATAGTCTTTTGAAATGTGCATAATTCTTAACAGCCCCTTAGAACCCTCTTTACTTTTGTATGCGAATGGAAGGGTTTGTTTTTTGATTTAAGCAAATACCAGTTTGGGAATTATGAAATATCTCTTATTTTTTTTATTAAGTTTGTGCTTCACATCACTCCAGGGCGTAATAAGTTTTCAATGGCTTAAATTTCAAGTTTTTTGATAATGTGCAATGTTAATCGTCGTTACCTTAATAAATTATTGTAATAGTAAAATAAAAAAGTAAAGAATATTGTATGGTTAATCACGCCTGATTTTTATTAATTCTAAAAGATGTTATTTATTCAAATATTTTAAATAAGTAATATCAAAATGATGAGAGAATGAAAATAAAGCCATGATTAAAAGTAGAATATTTAAAAAGGTAATAAGTCTAACAATGGTATATGAAAGCGAGACATAATTTCTTATAAAAAAAAATAAAGGAAAGAACGTAGGTAAATGGAATAAAATGTGATGATAAAAAATAAATAAGGGAAAAAAGAATTGGAAAATTAAATCCAAGAGAATGTAAATGAATTGCTGGCAAAGGCGAAGAAGAATGAATCACAAACTTTGTAAAACCTTTGGAGAAATCTAAAATGGTTGAAATTTTTCAAAATTGGCCATTTTTGAAGTAAAATATCTCCGGGAGGACTGAGTCGAAAAATCTAAAACTTTTTTAAAATCAACTTGACATTAATGTTAAAAATTTCATCACAGTTCTTGACCTGATTTACGAGTTTTAATTTTGTGCAATTTGATGAAAACGCATTTGTATTTGTATTATATCTGCAATATCTGATTATTAAGTCATAAAACCAAGTAAAAGATCAAGCATCACTTCTTTCAAATTTATTTGATCTAATTCTACCCAAAAATAGATTGACCCTAGAGAATAGTGGGGATGTGAAAAGATTTAAATTCCTCTGTCTACTGATGATATCTTGTGATGCTATTACATTCAATTTTCCTTCATTTATTCTTAAATTCTACTTTTTACATTCAAAGTTTCCCTTAGTTCCCATAGTTAAGTAACACCCCAATTTGCCTGAAATTTCTGTATTCTTCCAAACCCTAATAATTTAAAATAACTTTTGCTTTAATAATTTCTTCTACTTTTCAAATTATTCCGTATATATCTATATTAGGCCTATATTATATATAGTTAATTGTTAATGTTTTTTTTTTTTTTCTCAGGCCCACTCAATCATATCGGACGCCTTCAACGATGGCCATGACTAGTTCAAGCTCACTTCCTCACATAATGTCATTACGAGGGAATGCTGCTAATGCTACGGTAACTGGTGATAGGACTTCCTCCTCAATGTTACCTCCACCGTCTTTGGTCTACTCTCAAAGATCACAACAACAACAACAACAACAACAGCAACAGCAGCAGCAGCAACAACAACAGCAACAAGCTTCAAACAAATTCCAACCTCCACCACCACCTCTAATTCCGGTTAACGGTTCTTCTTCAGTATATAATTCAAATTCACTTTCACAACCAAGAATATATGGATCTGATATAATTGATCTCTCATCACCACCACAATCACCACATCATTCGTTATCTAGCCTTAATGGAGATATTCGCAAATTAATCCAAATTCCAGACACATCGACCACAGGTTCACATATTCCATATCAAGTGCAAAAGGCACTCATAAATGGGAAAATGGTGCCTTGTGTTAATTTAAAACCTTTTATATATACTAAATTACTTATAACCCTACAAGACCTAATTCATCATTTTTTCCCCAATACTTCATTGTCCAGTTGTAGACAAGTTCTTCAAGAAGTGCTTGGAGTGGATTTGTATCGTGGAAATCACCAGCAAATGCAGGTTTTAAAAGAAGCTGGAAAATGCCATGCTATCAATGATGTCATTCCTTTAGTTCAAATTAAAGACGTTATGACGTTTATGCCCCAAATGGAATATATGTTTTCTAGATTAGGAGAAGATAACGCAATGATCCTTTCCAAACGTCAAAGAACAAGCTAGCATCTCACATTGTTATTATTTATATATATATATATGAGTGTCGTTGGGAAGTGTGAATTTGGGCTGTAGATTCAAGAAGGGTAAAAAAAATCAAAAATTATAGTTATTTAAAAGAAAGATTTTGTAAACTTAGAATTTTGCAATTATTAAATTAATCTTATAATTACTGAACATTTTTTGTTTTAAGTCGATGTACCATTCAGATATTTGATTTCTATTCCTCCAGCATATTCTTTTAACGATGCTCATATTAATGTATATATAAGCTTTAAACATATATATATATATAAATAAATATATATATAAACTCTTCTAAAGGCTAGTTTTATCACTCAAGGTCAAGTAGCTAGCCCCGGGTTAAGCGATTATATAAATAAGAATTTACTGGTTTATTTAGAAAGATAAAATGAGCCTCTCGGTGTGGAGAGGACGAATTACGAAGAAGACCAGTAGCGTAGCCAGGATTTCTGCTTGGGGGGGGGGGGGCAAAAGTTTTATGAACACCCGGTGGGGGGGGGGGGGGAGAAACCCCAAGAATTTTTTTTTCTTGAAATAAAAAATAATTTTAAAACAAAATTTCTATATAATTCGAAGAGAAGTTGCTGTTGATGTTATGGAATGGAAAAGAATAAGTACAGGTGCAGCAAATGAAGAGAGCCTTTGGATGCCAAATGCCGAAAAGGAGACGTTTCGGACAAAATTTATTCGTCCATCTTCAGTCCTCGTTGGCTTATAAATTAATTATGCACAAAGTTGTCATTGTTAGACACTCACGAAACATTGACACTCGCCTGTTTTTATAAAAAAATATACATGCGCACAAATTCGTGCCAAAACAACAATGACAACTTTGTGCCTAATTAATTTATAAACCAAAGAGGACTGAAGATGGACGAATAAATTTTGTCCGAAACGTCTCCTTTTCGGCATTTGGCATCCAAAGGCTCTCTTCATTTGCTGCACCTGTACTTATTTTTTCATTCCAAATTCCTATATATTAAGATTTTTTCAATTATTTAAAGTTTTTTTTAGATTTTAGAATTTATGAGAGTTAATTAAATAATTATTTTTAAAAAAGGGAAAACAATAGGTATTTTTTTGTTTTGGAGAAGGCTTTGGGGGGGGGGGGCCCCCTGGGCCCCTCCCCCCCCCTGAATACGCCACTGAAGAAGACCACCTAGGAAGACTTGGCTTCACCGGGTCCGAGCTAGGAGGGAATGGAGAGAGATAGATAGATAGATTTTATTTTACTCGGCCTCTTGGAGCACGAAGGAGAGAGTGATGTCCGCAGACCCCGCACCGAGGGAATAAAGCGAGGATAGAAGAAGAAGGAAATAAGCCTCTCGGCCTTCTTGGAAGAGCTTGTACCACCTATAAACATTTTTTTACTCAAGAGTAGACTCACCGTATGCCACTGTCAACTTTTCAAATGTTTTGGAACACTTAATTCAATTTTTTTACACAAAATTTGATGCAATGCAAGAAAATTGCCGAACACGCGAAACACTATACCAAAAAGTACTTAGGATTGGAAAAAACGCTGGCATAAGTGTATTATATCTGAGGGGGGGGGGGGCAAATATTGATGAATAAATAAATATTTTTTGATAAAAAATAGTCAGCCACCTTACTTTTTGATCACACCTCTTATACTAGTTCCTGTACCAATATGATATTGCGCAAAAGGAAAATTCGGGCCATTTTTTTAACCAACGTCACTTTAAGGCTTTAAATTAAATTATTGCTCAATTGCTGCAAGTGTCATATTTCAAAATTTCTATTTTTTCAGGAGATCAAAAAAACAAAATAAAATTGTAACACATTTATAGAAAATAGAAATTCGAATTAAAAAATGGTAGCTGTACAAATTAATTCTTTATTATCGAAAATACCGCTGGTACACCTTCCACAAAGCTTCTTTTTAATTGAAATATTACGGTTTTGAAGTCAAAAAATAAGTTTTTAAAAAAATAAGATATTTTGCTGCGAGTATGAAAAACTCAGACATGTCCCTCCGCCAGATAAAAGAGCTTTTGTTTGTTATCCTTAGGCCCAATTCACACACAAGTGGCGTATGGCATGGCGTTGTGCTGGCGTGGATCTGGTTTCTGCCACTTTAATGTTAACCTATAGCCCAATATACAGTGATATGGCTTGGTGGAGGTGTGGCGAATGGCGTGGAGACCACAACACTCCGACGCCACCGATGGCTACCAGAAATGGCTCTCGCCACTACCATATCGCAACCTTTGCATAGTTACTTATTGATGACGAAATTTGTGAAGAAGTGGAAAACTATCCTGTTTTGTGGGCTCCCCTAGTTTTCCACTTCTTTAACCACATAGGATGAACCCAAAACCTCCTTCTCACAGTTTTAATATTAATTAAATTAATAAGATCCAACATATCTTCACTTTCACTCTCGTCATCCGAAGAAAATATTGTCGATATTCGACCTGAACAACACGTTGTAGTTGAACTTGTGAAGTGACTGGAAGGGACTGAACCATCTTTTGTATGTGTATGCACGCACCACAACTTATCTACGCCACTTGTGTGTGAATTGGGCCTTACTGTGCCAATATCTCAATAAGGGCGATTTTTTAATTAAGACGATATTGCAGCAAATGAGCGAAATTATGGTGAGAGGATGAGAGAAACAAAAACATTAAAAATACGAGAAACTTCTTTATATCATATACCGAATAGGGTTTTCAATTAAAAGCCGTCATTTTAAAAATGAAAATTTTCTAAAAAAGAGATCCTCTTTTTTTATTTCAATATAAAGTAAAAATAGTTTGGGGGAAAAAAGTGGTTTAGGTTTTACGTGAAACATATTTATAAGAAAAATTATTTAATATTAATATATTGGTATGTTAGGTTTCACTGGGTTCTAAAATATATTGAGTTACCTAGTGAAACTTATACCACATACCAATATATTAAATAATTTTTATTATAAAGTATTAAGTCTACCATTAAATGTAAACAACATTTTCTGTTTTACTATTCCATTGTTAGCGTAGCTCTTGGGTAAATTCACTACTTGACATCGATTGATGAAACCAGCCTTAAAACATTAGTGTATATATTATATATATTCAAGATGTTCTACCTTTCTCTTTCACAATATATATAAGTTATTTATATATATTAATATTTATTTTTTTCACTGATTACAATTCATTTAAATTAATTATATTCTACGAATATAATAATAAAAAAAATATAAAGGACCATATATAAAAAAAAAATATTTTTGTGATCAAAACTTTAAAAAATTTTATTATTTTTATCTTTAAAACAATTATATGAATTATTTCTCACAAGGTTTCATATAAGAATGTTTTTGTAATATAATTTATATCTAAAGCCCAAAATAAATTTATTTAAAAAGTCTGAAATTCCATTAAAATCAATATAACGAAAATTATTTTAAGTGAAATGGAGCAAATTACACTTATTTTTAATTAAAATCTTTATTTTAAAAAGCTTGTTCATTATTATAATTTACTTAAATATATATATTGGTTCCTGAGTTTTTAATAATTATTTATTATTTTATTTTTATTAATTATTATTTAATAAAAAAAGTGTTTGGAAAAATTTCAAGTTTTGTCTAATTCGGGCATATTGCAATTCCCTCTATTAAAGGACTTTGTTGAATAAATATATTTGAAAATTTATTTAAAAATAATATGAGAGCTGATTCATTTTCCTTAAGAAATTTTTTAATTATTTATTTTTAGAAAGATAATTGAAGATTTTTTTTTTTTAAGGAAAATTACATGAACCTCAGCAATCAAAAATTCTAATAAAAAACTTAGTAAAAATAAAAAAAATATATGCATTAAATTTATCGAAATAAACCACAAAATAATTTATTATCTCGTTATAATTTTATTATAAACAACTATTTGCATAAATGAGACATTAAGATATTTTAACACTGCGCTTGCGTCTTAAGGGTTTCGGGAAGCAAACCTGTTCACATGTTTTTGCCGATAAGATGGCGTTAGGGGTCTTAAAAAACTTATAAAAAAGCCCAACTATTAAAATACGAAAATTTGCCAACAGATGGCAGGATGGTAGGGTTATATTTAATTTGATGTATTTGTTCGATTTTCGTTGATCTTTTAATAATGAATAGTTTATAAATATTATTATATGTTATATAATATCATTTATAACATCATAAATATATAAGTGATCTGATAATGCTGGCTGTTAGACTAGCCTGTCATCTTTTGCAATAGTGCTGAACTATTTTGGCCATTAATTTTTAAATAAATACGAAATTTATTTTTTACTTTGTCACCATTTTATTTAATTATTAGAATATTAATAATTTTTAGATTTAAAAAAAAATTAAAATTTTCATAATAGAACGTTTTTTGCATTTTATATAAATATAAAAAAAAATTTAATTAATCGTAATTAAACAAAAAGCATTCTATTGTGTAAAATGCCCTCAAATTTAATTCACTTTAAAAAAAACCGCATAAAAAAATAATTTCAAATGCCTCGGTAGTTTCGGACTAAAGATTCAATGTGCCCTTTTGAAGCCCCTTAAAAGTATGAATTAATTAGTACATGTGGGCGTTTTATTTTCAGGATAGATTTGAATTGAGGAGATGATTTGGGTAATTTTTATAAGTGGTTGGTGCCTAATAAAAACTCAGTAAATATAGAAAAAATATATTCATTAAATTTATCGAAATAAAGCACAATAAGAATTTATTATCACGTTATAATTTTATAAACAACTATTTTTATAATTTTTTAATAAAAAAAAAAATAATTAATTTTTAATAAAAAAAAAAATTAGACTTTTTTTAACTTTGGTTTGGGAAGGCAATTTTATAGACATCATTATAGTGTCTAACGAAATGAACTTCAATTCCATCAGTAATGAAGCTTGGTAAATCAGTAAAGTCTTTTTTATTCTCTTCTGGAAGTATGATGCATTCGACTCCCGATCTTTTAGCCTGAAAAGTTGAGAGAATTAATTATTGCTAGATTGGCGTCACCAAGTCAGTGGCGTCACTCGGAAAGGGTAAGGGAGAGGGGTGTTTTAAAGGGTGCCAATAATTTGGAAACAGCGAAAAACTTGGCAGTTGAACATTTTTTTATCTCTATAAAAGTTTATCATGAATGAAAGTTAGATGAAAAATGCAGCCAGGTTTTTTTCTTTAAAAAATATATATTTAACAGCTGACGTTTCGGCCTTGGTTAAAGCCATCTTCAGAGCTATAAAACAATTTTCTTTTATACATTAAGTTTTACAATCATTAGAGAATAAAAATCATACTTGTTAATTGTGATTATATACATATATTTGGTATTGTATTCAGTATTAACTTTTAATATTACATTAGAAAATTTTTTTTTGTTTAAGAAAAAACTCCTTTCTTCTTTTTCTTAAAATATATTCATTAAATTTATCGAAATAAAGCACTTATTGTTACGTTATATATTATATATAATTTTATAAACAACTATTTTTATAATTTTTTAATAAAGAAAAAAATAATTAATTTGTAACAAAAAAAAATGTATTACTTTTTTTTAAAGAAAGGCAATTTTGAGACATTATTATAGTACAGTGAGGGTCAATATAAAGTCCCACCCATGCGTTTTCTACTTGTGATTATTTCATTGTTTTTATAAAAGAAAATGAAAATCTTTATTGGAAATTTTTTAGGATTGAACCATGAAAGTTACCATTAAAAAATATATATAATATTTTTTTTAAAAACAATGAAATAATCACAAGTAGAAAACGCATGGGTGGGACTTAATATTGTCCTTCACTGTACATTAGAAAGTTTTCTTAAACAAATAATTTTTTCTAATGTTATATCAAAAGCCAATACTAAAAACCAAATATATGTAATGACACTAACAGATATGATTTTCATATGATTGTAAAACATAGTATATAAAACTATATGTATAAAAGAAAATTGTTTCATTGTTTTATAACTTCGAAGATGGCTTTAACCAAGGCCGAAACGTCAGCTGTTAAATATACCCAGTATATTTTTTAAAGAAAAATCCTGGCTGCATTTTTCTTCTAACTTTCTTTCCAGCAGCCATAAAACACCCTTATAATAAAGGCTTATGTTCCCGCGCGTGGCTCTGTCTCAGCCGCGGACCATAAGTTCGCTAGCACTGACATAGAAAATTAAATAAAACATCAATTTTAACTTACTGCAATGATTTTTTCCTTAATTCCGCCAACAGGTAATATTTTGCCAATTAAAGATACTTCTCCAGTCATTGCCAGATTTTGACGTACTGGCATATTTTTTGCTAAAGAAAGTAATGCAGTGACAATGGTGCAACCAGCACTTGGCCCGTCCTTTGGAGTAGCTCCCTGAAAATAATATTATATTATTAAAATATTTATTCGAATTTATCGAGGGTAAATTTTTTTATAACGAAACAGTCTTATTACATATTAATTATAATTAAATAAAATTGTCTTACCTCAGGAATATGCATATGAAGATGTCCTCTATTCAAATAATTATTGTTTGGCTCATTTTGAGCCATAAAGCTTCTTGCAACTGTAAGTGCAATTCGAGCCGATTCTTTCATTACTTCACCAAGGTGTCCAGTCAGCTCTAGGGATCCTTCATTTGAACCATCATCTAACGGTTTCCTCCAAGTGGTTTCAATAAATAAAGTTGATCCACCTAGAAAATAGGGATTAGGTGTTAGAATAATAAGAGGAGTGAAATAATTTTTTATTGACTACTCTAGATGAAGCGCGCGGATCCGTAGTCTAATTGGCTAAAGTAATCTTGGGAATTAGCTTAAAAATCTAAAAGAGAATTGCTCTACTTTTTAACCATTAAACTAGAAAAGCCCTGAAGGATCCTGCTTAGAGCCAGAGCCAAAAAGAAAAACTAGTGTAAAAAAATCATAACCCCTCACCCGAACCAAATCCTGGTTGGTACTATAAATTAATTTTGGCATCACATGCAACGATTTTAAAGAAAAAATGCTCGACTGTCTCGTCCGCACTCTGCACTTCATCTTTCTTTTTCCTTTTGCGGCTTTCACGCCCAGTCTTCTGATCTCCTCGCATGTCTCCCTCAGATAAATTTCTTGTCCCAGTGTCTCTTTAGCTACTTGTAAAGTGAATTGTACTGGGACATGCTTATGTTACTCAAATCATTCTGAATTATTTGTTCTTCAGGATATTTATTCTCCAACCCTTATTCTCAGTCTTTTCTATTCACATAAACCATTTTTTTCTTATTCCTATTCTAAATCTATTTTGCTCTTCTTCACATTTAATTTCTTGGAGTTTTTTTCACAGTATTTTTCTAAAATTGTTATCATTTCTTTTTTATCTTTCGACAAAATAACCAGGTCATCCGTGTAAATGACGGAATATATTTTTTTCGTTCCCAGAACCTCTACTCCTTTCTCTTCGTAGTTGTCATCTAAAAAGATATTATAAAGCGTGGAACATTCTTGTCCTTTTATCTGCTTTCTTCAATTTTTGAAAGAGACACTTTCTGTCTATTTTATCAAATACTGAGCGGAAATCTACGAAGATGGCCAAAAGTTTGCCTCATTTTCTTTTGCATTTGTCGTCGATAATCGTGTTGTGAATGAATAGGTTACTCCTGGTTCCTCGTTCTCATCCTAAAGCCCGCCTAACTCTTCCTCAGCAAATCTCCTTCCTTTTAAAGTGTTCTATTAATTATTCTGGATACAACATAGGCATGCCCCAGTACATAATCCACTCTACAAATGGCTAAAGAAGACAAGAAATTTTTCGGAGGCAGATATACGAGGAAAGCAGAAAACTCTGAGCCCGCGCAAAATACGAAAACAGTGCATTTCTGAAAGGGAAAAAGAGAGATGAAGTGCGGGATCGCGGACGAGACAGTCGAGCAGCTTACAACTGGTACACTACATTTGGCCAAACCTTATGTTTTAAAAATAAATATAAATATTTTATTTGAGAAACTTACCCATAGCAGTCCACGCTAGTCCCATTACGACTCCTGGAGGGGTGTCCGTGTACATTCTGTCGTGAGTATAAATAGGTTTGCCAACATATTCATTTAGATTTTCTGGTGTGACAAGAGCCGTAGATGTTTCATTCTTAACTATTTTGTATGCTACTTTTCGCACAACTTTTTCTAAATGTTTTTGTAAATTTCTAACCCCGCTTTCCCTACAATAATATTTTATAAGTTTAGTAAGAGTTTCATCTTGGATGGTAAGTTGATTTGAAGTTAATCCGGCTTCGCGAAGAGCCTGCGGAATTAAATATTGTCTTGCGATATTAAGTTTCTCTTCAGCAACATAGCCGGACATGTCGATCATTTCCATTCGATCTCGTAATGGCTCGGGAATGGTTTCAATAATATTTGCAGTACAGATGAAAAGCACATGAGAAAGATCTACAGGAACATCCAAATAATGATCAAGAAAATTTTTATTTTGTTCAGGATCAAGCATTTCCAACAAAGCACTTGAAGGATCTCCATGAAGACCTTTTCCGATTTTATCAATTTCATCAATGAGAATTAATGGATTCTCAATTTTTGTCTTTTTCAAAGATTGAATAACTTTTCCAGGCATAGCTCCAACATAAGTACGTCTATGTCCTTTAATCTCAGCTACATCAGTCATCCCACCCACAGAGAAACGGAAGTATTCTCTGTTAAGTGCTCGAGCAATGGAACGTGCAAAGCTTGTCTTACCCACACCAGGCGGACCATGAAAGCATATTATTTTACCTTGAGTGGTTCCTTTTAACTGACTTACAGCAATAAATTCCAAAATCCGTTTTTTAATATCATCCATTCCATAATGATCTTCATTCAATATTTCGGTGGCTCTTTTCAAATCGAGATTCTCTTTACTTGTCACACCCCATGGCATTGAAGTAAGCCAATCAAGATAATTGCGGGTAACACTAAATTCTGATGAATGGCTTTCCAAGAAACGAAATTTATTAAGCTCTTCTTCTAGAACTTCATTAACTGCAGGTGGAACACTTTTTGCTTTTATTCGTTCTCTAAATTTTTCTTCGATTGCATCTTTATCATCTTTTTCTAATCCTAATTCTCTCTTAATTACTTTTAATTGTTCCATAAGTATATATTTTCGATGCTGTGTTTTTACCTTTTCTTCGACTTCACGTCCAATTCGTTGTTGAAGTCGACTTAATTCCAATTCTTTTTTTAATAAAGATAGGGTCAACATTAAGCGTTTTGGGATTTCAATTTCTTCTAAAACTTGTTGTAATTCAGCCGGTTCGGCTCCAGTTAGCGCAGCTCCAAGATCAGACAGATAAATCGGATTATCCACAATCCTTTGACCTTGATTAAGCATTTGTTGGAGTGAATCTCGGTAAAGAGGATTCATTGTTATTATTTCACGGATAGTTTTAATAACTTCTTGTGATAATGCCTAAAAAATTACATCATTAAAAAGTATTTTATTTATCATTAATATAAAATTAGTATTTTGCCAAATTACTTTTAATTCTTCTGTGTTAGTAAATTTTTCATGAATGACATTTTCTACTTCAACCATTAAAATTTCTTCAAGTTTTTTTTCTTCAGACTCGTCAATTTTTGTTTCTTGTGCGACTTTCTCGTTAGTAGTATTTGAAGTATTATTTTGTATTACTTGATTTGAAAATTTTTTTCTTCTGTAACGTCGTTTAGATTCAGCATCAGTATCTATAAAATAATGTTAAATAATTAAAAAATATTTATTAAAATAGAGATAATTATAAATAGAGGTGCTTAATTCCTACAATTAAGAAGAAGTTCCCGAACAACATTAAATATATATATATATATATATATATGCTGTCTCAAGATTAAGACGAAACAAGTTGTTTCTTTTAGGATAGGATTATAAAATTCGTTTTAAACTTCTTGAGCAATTTTTTCTTTACTACACTTGCGTGCAGCTAAATTGATTCAACCCCTAAGCGCGCATTCAAAGTCTTATATTTCTTAAAAGGCTAAGTCTTTATTTATATAATGTATCTATTTTTAAAGCTTATTTATTTAGCTTTACATAGATATCAATATCAAGCAAATTGGTTCATTACTTTTTAAATTATATGATCTGAATTGCTGAACTGGAACAGTAATTTAATAGCTGCCGCTAATGTTCATTTGCAATTCCATTAAAAAATCCCAATTATTCTTATTAATCGCTTTTCAGCAGTTGACCTGAACACATCTCCGCAAATTGACACCATTTATTTAAGAAAACCATGGATACAAAGCCAGAAATTGCCGCTCAAGTTGATGTTCTGTAGTATTTTTTATTTGATTAGAAAATATGGGATATTGCTGAGGGGTGAATAAGTCTCATCAGACAGCTAGCTTTACACGCTGATCCTCTAAACTACTATTTCAGAATCATCTTTCGACAGTTGACCCTGAACTACCCATTTCTAAGAAGAAAAAATGTTTATTACAAAAAATTTTAATAGCAATTAATTTGGATTACTTTGATATCCACTAATTAATAAGAAATTTCCTCGAGCCCGGAGATCAAGTTCAGAGTTCAGAAGGGAGAGGTAAAGGAGACATATGCTTCAGATGAACAATGGATGAGATTCCTGACATGAAAATAATTGAGTTTAAATCATGTAACATCGAAATAACATTTAATAATTTTTACTCATTGCTCAGAAGTATATTCAATATTTATTAATTTCTAGGTCACTTTATTTACCTTCCTCAGCGTCATCATTTACTGGGCCTAAAATTCGTATTCGTCTATGAGCAGCAACGACTAGTCGAAGTTTATTTCCAATTTCTTGCATTTCATGAATTTGTGTGAATGTTCCCACAGAGTATATTTCGGAGAGATCTTTAATAACTTCACTATTTTCTCTAAAAATGAAAAAATAAATTAAAAATAATTATATATCAAAAAGGGAAAGTAAACTTCAAAACAGTACGTGGTCTAATTGTTTCTTTCTTATATAAAATAAAATAATATTATTTATTTTCAAATGTGATTATCAAGTTTAGAAATACACTTTTTTCATCTGGCAAATGGTCTTTATCTGATTGACTGGCTAATTCGCAGTCCATTGAGCGTTGGTTTAAAAAATTCCTTGTTTTTAAATTATAAGATAATTTTTTAAATGAATTTGTTTTAAATTATAATTCAAATTTATTTTATCTTTCCCTGGAACAGCAAGCGTGAGAGAATTTCGAATACCCTAATTTTGTATAGGGTGTGTTAAAGTTTAGTTCAAACCATGCGTCTATATATGATTAATTCATTGTTCAAAGGAAAAATTCTTAAGTTGTGGGTATTGGGGCTTATTTTGTGGTTGGTTTAAATCCCAGACCTGAAGAGCAGACAATCACCCCGAAAAAAAATCTCCTCACTTTTACTTCTAAAGAGTCCCGAAAATGGCTCTAAAAAGTCAGTTGAAAAGTCGGGAATCAAGAACTTTTTGCCTGATTTTGCCTGTGGAACTTTATCTTCATACACAATCAGTCCCGAAAGAATTCCGGAATATACTTATATATATATATATATATATATATTCATGAAGGCTTCCGCCACTAGGTGTATGTCGCATTCGATGTTGAGATTTACTCGACGTTTAGGCTCTTTTGAAGCCATTTTCACGAGATTACTAGGTAATGATGGAGGGTTGCATCATTTTACCCTTCTCTCTTGAGAATGGCAGAAGAGCCGAAACGTCGAGTAAATCTCAACATCCAACGCGTCTTGACCCGAAGAAAACTATTCGCATATAATTATATATATATTACAAAATTTTCTAACAATATATTTGTTTTGGGAAACTATAATAATTAACAACTTAAAATTATAAATTTATAAGAACATTTTTTATTTGATATATACTCATAATCGTCCTTTCTTCTTAAGAAAATTCCAGCATAAGGTTGATTTAATGTAATTTTTCTTTTAATTAGCGAGCTAAGGGCAGGATTCGTGATCTGCAAACAAAAATAGAGAAGAGAGTTTAAAAATGATACCAGAAGTCTATCTCCGATAACTTTAACAAAATTTACCTCTACTAATTTAATGAATCTAGGAAAAAGAGGATTGCGATTAACAGCGATGAGAGGAACACGAGGCCAAACTTCTGGCACAACAACAGGCGCAGGCACATGATGTAAATGAGGTTCTTGAGGTGCTATACGATTAGGAACTCTTGATTTACGGCCACCTGTGCCTGTGCCTGATCCAGATGAAGAATCATTAGATGACGATGAAGATGAGGTCGAGTAAGTTGCTCTCACGTAACGAAAATCCTTTCCATAGTTTAAATATCTTAAGGATAAGTTGAATATTTTTCTGGGCAACTTACACCCAGAGACGAATAACATTTTAACAAGTTTTAGAGAAAATAATTGAAAATTTAAATTAAATCAAAAGGAGTAATGTCATTTATGACTTGAAAAAAATTAAAATTTCTAAAATCAAACCCCATGGTTAAAAAAAAATACCGCCAACGTAACAACATTGAAATCAACACAGTGAAGTGCTTTTGAAAATGTAATTTATTGCCATGTAAAAAGAAAATATTTCATCTAATAATTAGTTTTATTACAAGATTTAAATAAAAACAAAATAAATCTTATTATAAAATAATTTTAGATTTTCAAAAAATGGCGGAAATTTCTCAAACTGTGTATCCGCATTCTGGTCCCAATAAGACATTAATAAACTTCTAAATAAATTTTATAAAATAAAAAAGATTAATTAATATTATTTATTTAATAGGCTCTACATACTTTTGAGTTTACTTAATAGCGTATTTAGAAATAACTCTTTTTTGAATTTGGCTCTCAAAGATAATGATTATTTTTTATTTAATCAAATTCTTTTACTAATAAATAAAAAATAAATTAATAAAATGAGTTATATTTAATTGTTTTTATTTGAATTATAATAATTTTATTTAATTATTTCAATAGGACTAATGATCCAAGCAGGGTGGTAGATTCAAGAAGCTCGATTGCTTTGACTTTGACTCCATTGAAAACGCAAGCGAATGCCTCGTCTCTTTATCTCATCCATGACTTTGCTAATGAAACCGTCTAAAATATTTCTCACATGTCATCAATTCAACCCCCCCCCCCCTTATTTATATTTCATCTTAATTAAAAGGTCAGTAATTCATTTAAATATTTATTTAATTGGTTCAGGATTATTATTTTCAATAAATTAAATAATTAAAAATATTCTAAACTCGTGATTCAACAGGATAACCTTTCTTTGGCAGTCTGTCTAATTTTATTTTTTCATTTCTTTATTTAATATTTTATTTCTTTTAATCATTTAATATTTATTTTAAAATTAATTCGTTATGCAAATTATATAAATCAAATAGATTATTCACTACAAACAATTTTTCTTTTTCTTCCTTCAATATCAGCTGCCAGGCTTGGCTGCTAGGCATCAGCTGCTAGACATCAGCTGCTAGAATACCTTCCAAGATGTCATTATGCAGCACTCTTCTAATCATTTATTAAGGTCAGTAATGCATTTAAATATTTGTTTAATTGATTTAGGATCATTATTTTCAATAAATTAATTAAACAAATCTCTACAAATATTCCAAACTCTTGATTCAAAATAATAACCTTTCTCTGTCTGTCTATCAAATTTTTCTTTTAATCGTTTTATATTAATTTTTAATTTAATTTTGACATGCAAATTATATAGAGTAATAGATTATTCATTCGTTTTATTAATTCATTCACAATCACTAATAATTGAAATTTGTCAAATAAATTTTTTCACTTTCATTTATGTTATAAATGTGTTTTATTTTAAATTATTTTTATTATTTCGAATATTCTGACTTGATAAACCATATTATTTAATGAATTAAAAAAAATAATAATTCCTATTTGAACTTGAGAAGAAGAGACAGATAATGGACAGTGAATAGGGAATTAACATAATCTGACTCTTTATCTAGAGATTAACCAATTCAAATATTTATATTGAAATATTTTATGCAATATTTTAGTCTAGAAGCATTCCATATTATCAATTATTTTTGAAATTTTTTTAAGTGCCATTTCAAGCAGATTTTAATTGAATCTATCCTACCTTTTTTTTTTTTTAATATCTTTTAGCACTCATAATTTTAATTCATTATCATTATTTATTTATGTATTTATTAATGTTGATATTTTTAATTTTAGATGTGATTTCATCCAAAGAACTTGACTTCAACTGATATGATTGGAACTCTGAGAGAACACAACATCCATCGATTATATATATGTCAAATAATTGCAATCTAATTGCATTTTTTTTTATTCTTTATGATACCTAAAGGAAATGGAATTATCTATCAAAAAAACAAAAACAAAAAAGAAGATGAAACTTATTCTGTTTTATTATTTGAAAGAAAAAGCAAAATGATTAAATATCGTCAAAATGGTAAGCTTTAATCCATTGAATTTTCTATTAACTTACAAATTAAATACTTTATCTTTTATGATAATTATATATATATATTTTATATTATTTTAGAATACCTTCCAAGATGTCATTATGCAGCAGATCTTCTAATCCAGATAACTCAACATCATCTCGCTTTGCTATTTGGTAAGTTTATTATTTTGATCACTTTATTTTTTCACCTACATTAATAATTAGTAGTATTTCTAATCTTGAGCAAACTATGTTTTTATATTAAAATTTTAAGTTTGTTATACCACAATCTTTTTATTTTTTTATATTATTTTAGAATACCTTCCAAGATGTCATTCACTATTTCCTTCACTTTGACAAATAATTTTTCTTTTTTTCCTTTAATTTTTAATTTGTTTAAATAATTATGTGTTTTGTTTAAAATTATTTTACTTATTTCTTTTATCCCTAGTTTGTAAAATTATTATTTAATGAACTTTTTAACATTATAATTCCTATAAAACTTGAACTTTTGAGGTAAGGTCAGTTGAAGGAAAAAAACATAATAATCAAACTATTTCTATCAAGATTAACAAATACAAATAATTTAATTACATGTTTAGAAGTATTTATATAAATCATTTTTGGATTTTTTTATTTTTAAGATAGTATTTTAATCACTTATTATTTCCAATCTTTATATATGTTAAAAATTTATGTTAAAAATCTTTATTAAATGATTTATTTTTTTTATTTTAGATGTGATTTGGATCAAAGGACTCCTCTTCAACTCATATGTTTGGAGCTCTGAGAGAACATTGTGTCACTCATATATATATATATCATCAAATGGATAGAAATGAAATTACTGATTATATATATAATAAAAGGAGAGAAAATAATTCCGCTGTTTTAAACCAGAATGTTTCAAAGAAAATATACTTCGATTAAATATCATGAAACAAGGTAAGCCTCAATAATTTTTGATTATTAGATATAACAAAATCGAAACACTAATTTTTTTTATTTTAAATTAACTCCGGGTGTCAGGGACTATTCTTTTAATATTAAATTTATTTATTTTTTATTTTAGATGTGATTTAGACCAAAAGACATTCCTTTCATTTGGAGTTTGTAGAGCACACTATCATATATATAATATATATTTCATGATAATTATATTTTCTTTTTACTTTTTATTTCAGAATTCCTTCGAAGATTCTTCTTGTCATTGAGCTAAGTAACTCACCGAAATCTCATTTTGCCATTTGGTCAGTTTATTTATTTTCATCACTCTATTTTTCTAATAATATTAATAATTAGTATCTATCATGGCTTTATAGCAAGATGGTCCTAGAGTCAAGGAATGACAAAATCCTCTTTTATTTCTTTCTTTATTTAAAAGTATTTACAAACTTCAAGTATACTGGAGCTATAGAGAAAACTAAAATTCAAGCCAAATTTTATCTTGACTTTTGAAATTTTAAATTTAAAAACAAAATTTTTAATTTCTTTATTCTATTAATCTTATTTGAAAATTTTTCTTAAATTTTCCTTACTATAATAATTTTTAATATTGCAATATAATTCTACTTTAATTTATTGGGAGAAGGGTGGATATTTAAGGTTGAATAGTAAAACATTTTATTTAACTTTTTTTTAAATTATATTTATTATTAATAATTTTAAATGATATTAACGAGTTGAAATGAATCAATTTTTAATTTCTATGCTTTAGGATAAATATAAATAATTTTAATTCTCATTATTTGATTATTATATAGAGATTATATATTTTTTCTTTTATTTTAGAATTCCTTCCAAGATTCTTTTGATTCTTACCTTTGATCCAAGTTAATTCTCTATCTCCGTGAAGCTGGGGAGTAAAAAAGGGCTATTGTTTTCAATCGCATCCTCCGCCTCTTTGGTACACAGAGAAACTGATCTCGAAAAGATCAATGTCGAGGGCAAAGTCCAGGGAAAAAGACCAGGATGAAGTTAGATCGACCCGTTGGAATCATTTACCGGCAGTTCGCTTCGGGTTTCTACTGCGAGGGTGTTGAATAGAGAGGAATGGCCTCTGACCTTGGCAAGAACTATATTTCCACTGACATGCGAGGCGTCAATTTGCGCTTACGACTAAAAAGCGAAGAAGTCAAGGTGAGCAATTCTTGCTATTCTAACCTGGGGAGTTTATATCTTATTTAGCCATTTCTAATCAAATAATTACAGAGGATAAAGCTCCCCTATGCGTTTTCTTAAATGATTATTCGTTTGGTTTAGTCCACACAGACACACACACAGATCAATTTGCGGGGCCCACCCAAAAAACTCAGGGGACCTCAAAACATGTAAATCCATCAAAATCTTGACATCGAATTTTTGACATGATCGCAATACTTTCTCTCTCTATATATTACAAATTAATTTCGCTTGTCTTATATTTATATTTCCGTTCCGTTTTTGGTGCTACTATACAATTTAAAGGTAAATACATCTTTTAGATTATCCCAATAGCATGTTTTTGATTTGGTAAAAAAATATTTGAAGGAGACTAGACCTATACTTAAGTTGCAAAACAGTTTTCTTTAGTTTTACGAAAGTTGAAAAAAGCGCACTTAGGTGGTTTCTGAAATAAACGATTCAATTTCTAATGTAAAAAATTCATTTTTTACTAATTTAAATATTTTTTCTACCATTTAATTATTTTCCTTTTTTCAGAATTCCTTCCACGATGCATCCCGTCTCTCGTCGTCAACCCAGATGTCCTCAACGTCATCTCTATTTTGCTTCTGCTGTTTGCCAGTTGGTGAGTTTATTAATTGATTAATATATTTACATACTTATTCACACGAGGGAAGTCCAAAAAAATCCCTTTCCTTTATCATGCACAAATATAGAAATGTTATTTACTAAAAACCATTGCTTTTTTGTATCTCAATTTGAAATTGCTTTTTTTTATTTATGTTTTTATTAATGTTGATATTTTTAATTTTAGATGTGATTTCGTCCAAAGAACTTGACTTCAACTGATATGATTGGAGCTCTGAGAGAACACAACATACATCGATTATATATATATATATATATATATATATATATTGTCAAATAATTGCAATCTAATGATACCTAAGGGAAATGGAATTATCTATCAAAAAAAAAAAAAAAAAAAAAGAAGATGAAACTTATTCTGTTTTATGACTGATTATTTCAAAGAAAATGCAGAATGATTAAATATCGTCAAAATGGTAATTGAATTTTTTATTAAATTACATATTAAAAACTTTCTCTTTTATGCTAATTATATATATATATTTTTTATTTTATTTTAGAATACCTTCCAAGATGTCATTATGCAGCAGACTCTTCTAATCCAGATAACTCAACATCAACTCGCTTTGCTATTTGGTAAGTTGTTTATTTTAATCACTTTATTTTTTTCACTAACATTTACTTTAAAGAATGAAATTTCTACCTCTCTAAGAAGGAATATCACAATTGCAGGAGAAGAGAATTGTTGTTGAAAACTTGTCAATTTTTTTTTCACCGACCCTTTTTGGATTAACGACAGATTCATCCCTTTCTTTACGGCTGTGTGCCGGTCTTCATCCTTGTCTCTTCTTCTGTAGAACGCGACTTTAATCTTCGCATACGGCCCGGTCACGTAAACCTTCTAGAACAGGGATGAGCAACCCGCGGCCCGTTAAACATTTAAATTTTATATTTTTTTATTCTAATGTTTATTATAAATAAAGTTTTGTAAATTATTAATAAGTGTGCGGCCCGCCAAAAAATTTTAAAATTTAAATTGGCCCGTTGATTAAAAAGGTTGCTCACCCCTGTTCTAGAACATTTAGCAAAGAAATGGAATCATCTCTCTTACGAAGTCATCATTACTTTGTTAGATTTAAATTTCTTATAAATTTTAAAGAAATAAAAATTATCATTATATTAATGAAAAAGAGAGCTTGTTAGGGTATATCATCGATTTCTAATAATTATATATATATATATATAATTAGAAACGTTTTGATATTAAAATTTTGTTTGTTATGCAAGAAATTTTCTTTTCCTTTTGAGCTGTTTGTTTTTTTATATTACAGCCATTAATTTGATATTTTATCAGAATTTTTTAATATGTTAATTAATTAGAGATTATATTCTTTTTGGTTTAGGCCTGCGCCCTAGGATAAGGGTAGTCCACCCGCCGCGAAAGCGTAGAGGTACTGGTTCGACTCCAGGGGGTGCATTTTTGTCCAACCCTAAGCACAAACATATCTCGCAAACTTGCTATCTTAAACGATATATTGACTGGCTAATGAACAGTCTTTTTGAGCATTGATTGAAAAAATTCCCTCCTTTTCAAACAAGGCTCGATAATATTCTTTTTATTTTTAACCCAAGATTCAAATCTCAATCTTTAGAAATCTATCTCTATTTTTAATTTTTATAAAATCTCTTGTCATTAATAAGTTTTGAAGAACTTGTATTGTTAAGCTCAGTTGACAGGTGATTTTATAAAAATAAAATATAGAGTTGGATTTCTTAAGTTTGAGATTTGCAAACGAGAATCGAATCTTGGGTTAAAAATAAAAAATAAAAAGTGATAATAAAACGTAATAACAGCATTTCGTTGAATATAATCTCTAGTTAATTTATACATTAAAGAATTCTGACAAATACCAATTTGAAAAATTAAGGATTGTAGGTAAGTATAAAAAAACAAACAGCCGAAAACAGAAAAGAAAAATTCTTCTAAATCTAAATGTTTTCTAATATATATATATCTGAATATATCTGAACGATGAACGCCGGCCAATGGCCGAAACGAAGGGATGCATCCGTCGTTATTATTATTATTATTATTATTATTAAATACAAAAAAGGCTGAGAACTTTACAGTTCTATTAAGCCTAAAATTTACAAGTTGTGAACACTTATTATGAAACAATGTGGTTTTATTAAGTTAGATTATGATGCATAATTAAATCTAGTTTATTTTTAAATATGTTGATTGATGTTGAGTCTATAATATCACTTGATAAATTGTTCCAAGTTTCAAAGATTCTGTTGGTGATGTAATATTGTCTATGCTTCGTTTTGAATTTTTCTTTCTTGAGCTTATATTTATGACCACGGAGACGGCTATCGAAGTTTAGTGAGTATAAGGACGAAATGTTTGCATAATTGAAGTTCAATATACGGAAGCTTATGATTAAGTCACCCCGAAGACGACGCTCATGGAAACTAAGCAAATTGGCCGTTTTTAATCTGTCTTGGTAGGTTGGTCGATTGAGACCAAATGTGACCCGCGTAGCTCGACGTTGAACACTTTCGAGCAGTGACTGATCGCGCACTAGCACCGGACACCACACAGGACCCGCGTACTCTAAGAGTGGGCGAACGTACGTTTTGTACAGCTGTTAGCCCAAGTTAGCCCAAAAAAAAATCTGAAAAGGAATAGACAAGTTTTATTTCAACAATTCTCTTCTCCAGAGCTACAAACTGCTTAATTTTACTTTCATTAATCGACAGGAGGCCACAGAAAAGTATTTTTTTAAATCTAACTTTATCGAATTAATTTTTTTTTTTTTTCTATGCATTTTTCTTATCACACCAAGGGCGGATACAAGGGAGGGGAATAAAGGGGGTAATTTTACCTCCCACTTTACCCCCGAGATTTGAGAAAAATATTTTTTTTGGCAATTAAATTTTATTTTAATATAAAATTTTAAAAATTAATACTTAAAAATTTGATTTGTATATATATTCTGGTAAACAAGAATGTACCTTTAAATTACCGAAAGAAAGAGAAAATTGTGTGCTGTGCGACCAGTCACACCAGATTAGGGAGCCCTCCCCAGAAACTCTTCTGTAACCGCCCTTGTATCACACTAATCTATCCAATTTCATATTTGTTTTTTTGTTTTTTTTTTTTTTTTGTTAATCCATATTTCCTAATCTATGAATCACTTTTTCAATTTAAATAATAATGCTTTTCCCTATTTAATTCCTATTATCAAAAATTTAATTTTTTCTTATTTAGATATAGAGTATTTTCTCTCAAATTTGCTAATTATATTTTTATTTTTTTCCTTTTTATTTTCAGAATTTCTTCCAAGATGCATCTTATCGTGAATCCAGCTGAACTCAATGTCATCGCACGTTCCTATTTGGTGAGTTTATTATTTTAAT